>JAFBMS010002720.1:0-25314 GCA_019788955.1 Albula glossodonta | reverse complement strand
TGTGTTTGTTTGTGTAATGTTGGGTATGGGTGATGTATAGTGTAAGCTGTGTGTGTTTGTGTAATGTTGGGTATGGGTGATGTATAGTGTAAGCTGTGTGTGTATGTGTGTGTTTGTGTAATGTTGGGTATGGGTGATGTATAGTGTAAGCTGTGTGTGTTTGTTTAATGTTGGGTATGGGTGATGTATACTGTAAGCTGTGTGTGTATGTGTGTGTTTGTTTAATGTTGGGTATGGGTGATGTATACTGTAAGCTGTGTGTGTATGTGTGTGTTTGTGTAATGTTGGGTATGGGTGATGTATCTTGTAAGCTGTGTGTGTGTGTTTGTTTGTGTAATGTTGGGTATGGGTGATGTATAGTGTAAGCTGTGTGTGTGTGTGTGTTTGTTTGTGTAATGTTGGGTATGGGTGATGTATAGTGTAAGCTGTGTGTGTGTGTGTGTGTGTTTGTGTAATGTTGGGTATGGGTGATGTATAGTGTAAGCTGTGTGTGTGTGTGTGTGTGTTTGTGTAATGTTGGGTATGGGTGATGTATAGTGTAAGCTGTGTGTGTATGTGTGTGTTTGTGTAATGTTGGGTATGGGTGATGTATAGTGTAAGCTGTGTGTGTTTGTGTGTGTTTGTTTGTGTAATGTTGGGTATGGGTGATGTATAGTGTAAGCTGTGTGTGTGTGTGTGTTTGTTTGTGTAATGTTGGGTATGGGTGATGTATAGTGTAAGCTGTGTGTGTGTGTGTGTTTGTTTGTGTAATGTTGGGTATGGGTGATGTATAGTGTAAGCTGTGTGTGTTTGTGTAATGTTGGGTATGGGTGATGTATCGTGTAAGCTGTGTGTGTGTGTTTGTTTGTGTAATGTTGGGTATGGGTGATGTATAGTGTAAGCTGTGTGTGTTTGTGTAATGTTGGGTATGGGTGATGTATAGTGTAAGCTGTGTGTGTTTGTGTAATGTTGGGTATGGGTGATGTATAGTGTAAGCTGTGTGTGTTTGTGTAATGTTGGGTATGGGTGATGTATAGTGTAAGCTGTGTGTGTATGTGTTTGTTTGTGTAATGTTGGGTATGGGTGATGTATCGTGTAAGCTGTGTGTGTGTGTTTGTTTGTGTAATGTTGGGTATGGGTGATGTATAGTGTAAGCTGTGTGTGTGTGTGTGTTTGTGTAATGTTGGGTATGGGTGATGTATCGTGTAAGCTGTGTGTGTGTGTTTGTTTGTGTAATGTTGGGTATGGGTGATGTATCGTGTAAGCTGTGTGTGTGTGTTTGTTTGTGTAATGTTGGGTATGGGTGATGTATAGTGTAAGCTGTGTGTGTTTGTGTAATGTTGGGTATGGGTGATGTATAGTGTAAGCTGTGTGTGTATGTGTTTGTTTGTGTAATGTTGGGTATGGGTGATGTATAGTGTAAGCTGTGTGTGTTTGTGTAATGTTGGGTATGGGTGATGTATAGTGTAAGCTGTGTGTGTATGTGTGTGTTTGTGTAATGTTGGGTATGGGTGATGTATAGTGTAAGCTGTGTGTGTTTGTGTAATGTTGGGTATGGGTGATGTATAGTGTAAGCTGTGTGTGTTTGTGTAATGTTGGGTATGGGTGATGTATAGTGTAAGCTGTGTGTGTGTATGTGTGTGTTTGTGTAATGTTGGGTATGGGTGATGTATAGTGTAAGCTGTGTGTGTATGTGTTTGTTTGTGTAATGTTGGGTATGGGTGATGTATCGTGTAAGCTGTGTGTGTGTGTTTGTTTGTGTAATGTTGGGTATGGGTGATGTATAGTGTAAGCTGTGTGTGTTTGTGTAATGTTGGGTATGGGTGATGTATAGTGTAAGCTGTGTGTGTTTGTGTAATGTTGGGTATGGGTGATGTATAGTGTAAGCTGTGTGTGTATGTGTGTGTTTGTGTAATGTTGGGTATGGGTGATGTATAGTGTAAGCTGTGTGTGTATGTGTGTGTTTGTTTGTGTAATGTTGGGTATGGGTGATGTATAGTGTAAGCTGTGTGTGTGTGTGTGTGTGTTTGTGTAATGTTGGGTATGGGTGATGTATAGTGTAAGCTGTGTGTGTGTGTGTGTGTGTTTGTTTGTGTAATGTTGGGTGTGGGTGATGTATAGTGTAAGCTGTGTGTGTGTATGTGTGTGTTTGTGTAATGTTGGGTATGGGTGATGTATAGTGTAAGCTGTGTGTGTGTGTGTGTGTGTGTTTGTGTAATGTTGGGTATGGGTGATGTATAGTGTAAGCTGTGTGTGTTTGTGTAATGTTGGGTATGGGTGATGTATCGTGTAAGCTGTGTGTGATTTTGCATAGTGCAGCATGTTGTGTAAAGTGGCAGTTGTACCGGGTTTAACAATTGTGATCTTCCTGTGGTTTCTGTGGCCACTATGACCGTTTGTGCCTCCTCTGAGAGGGAGGAGTGAGGTGAAGAGAGAAGGAGAGATGGGGGGGGATTCTCTGTACCTGTGCATAGAGTCCTGTAGGAGGGATGGGGGGGTTCTCTGTACCTGTGCATAGAGTCCTGTAGGAGGGGGGGGGGGGGGGGTTCTCTGTACCTGTGCATAGAGTCCTGTGGGAGGGATGGGGATGGGGGGGTTCTCTGTACCTGTGCATAGAGTCCTGTGGGAGGGATGGGGGGGGGGGGGTTCTCTGTACCTGTGCATAGAGTCCTGTAGGAGGGATGGGGGGGGGGGGGTCTGTACCCCAACCTGTGCATAGAGTCCTGTGGGGGTGGGGGGGGTTCTCTGTACCTGTGCATAGAGTCCTGTGGGAGGGATGGGGGGGGGGGTTCTCTGTACCTGTGCATAGAGTCCTGTGGGAGGGATGGGGGGTTCTCTGTACCTGTGCATAGAGTCCTGTGGGAGGGATGGGGGGGTTCTCTGTACCTGTGCATAGAGTCCTGTGGGAGGGATGGGGGGGGGGGGGGGTTCTCTGTACCTGTGCATAGAGTCCTGTAGGAGGGATGGGGGGGTTCTCTTACCTGTGCATAAAGTCGGCGGGGGGGGCGAGGGGGGGTGGGGGGGGGGGGGGGGTTCTCTGTACCTGTGCATAGAGTCCTGTAGGAGGGATGGGGGGGGGGGGGTCTCTGTACCTGTGCATAAGTCCTGTGGGAGGGATGGGGGGGTTCTCTGTACCTGTGCATAGAGTCCTGTGGGAGGGATGGGGGGGGGGGGGGGGTTCTCTCTGTACCTGTGCATAGAGTCTGTAGGAGGGATGGGGGGGGGGGGTTCTCTGTACCTGTGCATAGAGTCCTGTGGGAGGGATGGGGGGGGGGGTTCTCTGTCCTTGCATAGAGTCCTGTGGGAGGGATGGGGGGGGGGGTTCTCTGTACCTGTGCATAGAGTCCTGTGGAGGGATGGGGGGGGGTGTTCTCTGTACCTGTGCATAGAGTCCTGTGGGAGGGATGGGGGGGGGGGGGGTTCTCTGTACCTGTGCATAGAGTCCTGTAGAGGGATGGGGGGGGTTCTCTGTACCTGTGCATAGAGTCCTGTAGGAGGATGGGGGGGGGGTTCTCGTACTGTGCAATAGAGTCCTGTGGAGGGATGGGGGGTTTCTCTGTACCTGTGCATAGAGTCCTGTAGGAGGGATGGGGGGGGTTCTCTGTACCTGTGCATAGAGTCCCTGTAGGAGGGAGGGGGGGGGGGGGGGTTCTCTGTACCTGTGCATAGAGTCCTGTGGTAGGGATGGGGGGGGGGGGTTTCTCTGTACCTGTGCATAGAGTCCTGTAGGAGGGATGGGGGGGGGGGGGGGGTGGGGTTTCTCTGTACCTGTGCATAGAGTCTGTAGGAGGGGGGGGGGGGGGGGTTTCTCTGTACCTGTGCATAGAGTCCTGTGGGAGGGGGTGGGGGGGGTTCTCTGTACCTGTGCATAGAGTCCTGTAGGAGGGATGGGGGTGGGGGGTTTCTTGGGGTATTAGCTAGGTGCTAGTGGAAGCATTAGTTGGGCATTAGCAGAGAGTTAAAGGGGGCATTAGTGGTAAAGTGGACGTTAGTGGGCATTTGTTGGGCCTAAATTTTATGATTAGCAGGGTGACAGTGAATTAGGAGACGTTAGCTGGGGGCATTTGTGGGTTCATGCAATGCTCATTTTGTCAACACAAATTTGGATGATAAGTATTCCTTGACAACCTTTTATTTCATGACTAAATTGTAACAACAACATAATTGAGTTAGTATTGACAACAAAAATTATGCCGATATCTCTGTTCATTATGTCCTGACAAGTAAAGACAAGAAAATAGCTGGCTCTATTTGGGTGGACTACTTAGATCACAGTAGCCATCTCAAAGCATTGTTTGTTTTCCTTTTTAACCAATCATTTATCTGCAAGTGCAAATGCAAATTCTCACTGCCTCCATGCATCTTTCTCATTGGATGATTTTCTTTCCCGCTTGGTACCAGCTTCCAGTATAACTAATGTGAACAAGCTAACCTTGTCAGAACCTACAAATCTAGCTAGCTTAAAAAGCTGGCCAAAACCATTAGCTGGCTTCTTAAATGATGAGTGCCTCATCTTCACCAGTGGCCTGTCAGGCGGGAAGAAAGAGGACAGACGAAACTGTGGACACATTTCTCTCATTCCAAACCAAAAGAAAGGCCCAATGTAGAGGAGTGCCCTCCTGAAACTAAACCAAGATAACTAAAGTGTATCAGTAAACGGAGGGAAAGACACAGACAGGCTTAATGCTTCTGCCGAAATGTTACACGCTGTATCAGTATTCAGAGGGAAAGACACAGACAGGCTTAATGCTTCTGCCGAAATGTTACACGCTGTATCAGTATTCAGAGGGAAAGACACAGACAGGCTTAATGCTTCTGCCGAAATGTTACACGCTGTATCAGTATTCAGAGGGAAAGACACAGACAGGCTTAATGCTTCTGCCGAAATGTTACACGCTGTATCAGTATTCGGAGGGAAAGACACAGACAGGCTTAATGCTTCTGCCGAAATGTTACACGCTGTACCAGTATTCGGAGGGAAAGACACAGACAGGCTTAATGCTTCTGCCTAAATATTACACTAATGTCCCTTTTTTCCTGTAATTAGTTTGTCTTCTTTATACTGTTTAATGTCATTTCTATTTTTGAAGCAGGGTTATTGTAAATTGTGAAAACAGGTTTTGCACTCAGTAAAATGGGTGTTTTGATGCCCTAATAAAAAATGAAATGGGGAAAAAAGTACAAGTATGTATACAAAGGTACACAAATGTATACAGTATACAAAAGAAATATGATCTGTGAAGGAAATTTTTTTGCATTTTTTCAAACAAACTTTAGGCATTCATTTTTAAATGATGTATGAAAAAGGTACAGCAAGTTAGTAACACATTCACAGCCAAGATGTCTACACACATACTTCAAAGTATGCTTACTTCTCAATGGAATTTTTACAGCCAAGAGAAATATCCCTCTGCAAAATCCATTACAGTATCATAACACTGTCTGAGAAAATTATGATGAAAACATTGCCTACAATTTGACTAAACTTTAAACTGAGTTCCACTAAATAAATCTTGACTAATAGAAAACAAAAAGATTGAAATATGACTTTAAACCAACTAAAATGTTCAGTAAGCAACTAAGACTAAAATTAAATTTAAAATTCTTGTCAAAATGAACACTGGGGTCATGGCCAGGGCAGGTTTACCGTATGTGAGGAAGTAGGTGCAGGGTGACAGTGCTGCTTTCAGCGCTCCACTCGCCTGCAGAAACCACAGAGACTATCGCAACAAACCCAGCCTTTATCTGTGGAGCCCCACATTGCCCCCAGCATACCGCTGCCTTCTGTGCAGCAACAAACCCTGAGTATGAGCACTGCCCCTATACCACTCGCCCTAACCCTAACCCTAACCCTCGCCATCTCAGCTTTCATTATTAGCTGCTGTTCATTTGTTAATTAGCAGGGCGCAGCTTCACTTTGGGCAGCCTGTAGGATTGCTCCCTTCAAGGTTCATTTGTCTGAGCTGTTTAACACTCTCCATTCAGGATAACAGCAGTGTCAGCCCAGTCACATGCAGCCTCAGACACTCAAAGACATGGGAGTCCATCTGTGTGACCCCAACGAAAAGGGCAACGCAGTCAACCAGCCCCTAAAACTCAACCCAGTCAACCAGCATCTAAAACTCAACCCAGTCAACCAGCATCTAAAACTCAACCCTGGCAACCAGCATCTAAAGCTCAACCCAGTCAACCAGCCCCTAAAACTCAACCCAGTCAACCAGCATCTAAAACTCAACCCAGTCAACCAGCATCTAAAGCTCAACCCAGTCAACCAGCATCTAAAGCTCAACCCAGTCAACCAGCATCTAAAGCTCAACCCAGTCAACCAGCATCTAAAGCTCAACCCAGTCAACCAGCATCTAAAACTCAACCCTGGCAACCAGCATCTAAAGCTCAACCCAGTCAACCAGCATCTAAAACTCAATCCAGTCAACCAGCATCTAAAGCTCAACCCAGTCAACCAGCATCTTAAGCTCAACCCAGGCAAGCTGGTGCTCATCTTCATTCCTACCCATGCTCTCTTCCATTTCCCCAAAGGAACCTTGGTGTTGTCCCCTTCTTGTGTGAATAACCTTGGAGTGATAGTATATAACAGAGTGACCCTTTCTGAGAACATTGCAGTGATGAATCGGGTGTGCAGATGCTTCCTGTATAACATGAGGAGAATCTGGCCCTTTCTCATCACCTACTCTACCCAGCTCCGAGTCCGAGCAGGGGTGTTCTCCTGACTGGACTACAGTAACAGCCTCCTTGCTGGCCATCTGGCATCTGCCATCAAACACTCATAACCCATCCAGAACACTGCAGCTCATCTGGTCTATGATCTCCCCAAGCACACATGTTCCCCCCTGCTCACTGCCCTGTAATGGCTCCCTGCTCGCTGCCCTGTAATGGCTCCCTGCTCACTGCCCTGTAATGGCTCCCTGCTCGCTGCCCTGTAATGGCTCCCTGCTCACTGCCCTGTAATGGCTCCCTGCTCGCTGCCCTGTAATGGCTCCCTGCTCGCTGCCCTGTAATGGCTCCCTGCTCACTGCCCTGTAATGGCTCCCTGTTCGCTGCCCTGTAATGGCTCCCTGCTCACTGCCCTGTATTGGCTCCCTGCTCACTGCCCTGTAATGGCTCCCTGCTCACTGTGTAGAGTTTGACATGGTTGAAGTGCAGGACATGACTCTCAGTCCTGAGCACACACTGTATTAATGTGTCATTTATATAAAGGTTCTGCTTTTCAGCCTCATTTAGGGGAAGATATTCAGGGGACATGCTTTTTGGGGGATTTTACCACAAGCAGAAAAAATAAAAATAAAACAAAGTGAAAGGAAAATAGAATGCACAGTGTGTGAAGGGTTTGGTAATTTTGGATTGTTTGGCAGGTTTTCAGTGACCTTCTTTCTCAGGGGTTCACTTACCCAGCATGCATAGCATACAGACATGCACAGGGAGCACAGTGCATGGCAACACCGATCAACATGAAGCTAAAGGTAGGCTTTCATGAGATGAGAGGGTGCTGCAGGAATGACGCTTCGGGCAAAGTGCTCACTTCTGTCTGTCTCCATCACCTGCCAGGCAGGAGTTTTTCTAAAATGTAGAAATGTAACATGCAGGTTCATTCATCTCACCAAATTTACAGTCAGCATAAGAAAACATCGGAGCTATGCACTGAAGGCCGGCCTGAGGCCCCATGGCATGTCCCCTGGCACACATCAGGAACATGCAGTGGAAGAATGTTATTTAGGACTCATCTGATTTCTCTGGGTGTTTTTCCCCACAACATCACTGTTCATCATACACACATTACTGTGAAAGAACGGCACCAACACCAGGAAAAGACTGAGGGCTCGGAGGGAGTGAGAGAGAGCGCTGACATGGGGGCCTGGTTTGAGCACACTGACAGACTGGCCCATAGTGAGGGATCCCAGAAAAAATCATAATAAATGTCTGAATCACAAGCTTGTGCCATCAGATTATAAATTATAAATAAATAAATAAAGTGCTGAATTACAGTATGAGGGAAGTACGCATTAGGAGGCCCATTGTGCACAACAAGATGTATTATTCAGACTCACTACAGTCATGTTTTTTATCTGTAGGAGAACTAAAGAATTAGTTCAATTCTTTAAAAATTGGGCTGTGGGTGGTGTGGGGGTTCTAATGGGTAGTGCAGAACACATTCAGTGAACACTGACAGAGATGAAACCCCAGGTTAATGTGGAATAGGCGTTCTCTCTCACAGGAATGCCAGAGTCAGCAAGCCCATACACACCCACAGACAACACACTGCTCAGTCGGCGAGCCCATGCATGCCCACCGACACTCGCAGAGGCAAAAGGCAACACGCCGCTCAGTCAGGGAGCGTCTGCCATTTACGGACCAGCGGAGTCAGGAAGCATCTGGATTTTTGACCAAAGGAGTCAGGGAGTGTCTGCCATTCACAGACAAGTCAGTCTTATGGTCATGAGAATGTAAATGGGACTTTCTCTTGGTGTGGTTGCCTCTTCCACACCCAATCCTGACACCTTTGAGCTCCCTTGCATCACTTCTTGCTTCTGAGCTTCCTTTAAAGTTAACACCTAGATTCCACCTCCCTTTGTACATCACATTCACACATTTAGCAGATGCTCATCCGTAGCCTCCTACACAGTTTATATGTTTTTACACACTATTGATTTGTGCAACTGGATGTTCTGCAGAAGCAGTTAAGGTGAAGTATCTTGCTCAAAGGGAAATGGCAACTTCTTACATGAAGATTGAACGTCCATCTTAGGAACAAGGCCAGCTCCCTATCCATTACACTATCCTGCTGCCTGCACAAAATACACTTTAAAAATGTTTTAGTTCTGGATTCAAAACATGATTGCAGGTGATGAAATGAGGTCAGATTTCAGGTCATGTGACCACAGCTCACTGTTTTTATTGGTCTTTCACTTTGCCAGTGTTATGAAGCCCTCATTGACATGGAATCCAAGAGATTTTTAGAATGCCTTGTTCTGCATTTATAGAGATGTAATGGAGAAGCAGAAGCCTGATACAGACACAATAGCAGAGTTGAGTGTTTGTTTATAGCTGAGCGTGAGGTGGGGCCAGCTGTCTGCTCTGTATTTTTAATTGTGCCTCCAAAAGCAGAGAAGAAAGAGATGTTGTCAGTTTAAATGTCAAAGCTGTAAAACAGTCTCAAGATTCAATCACACAAATACACACAGACACACACACAATCGCACACACATAATCGCACACACACACAATCACACACACACAGACACACACACAATCGCACACACACAATATACAGGTGAAGTCTGTCCTTCAAAGGCTTAGGGTGGAAGACACATCCTGTAATTCAGGCCTTGCAGCCTGTTCCAATATAGGGCTGTGACTGAGAGTCTTTGTTCTGTGCTTTTATATGGGCCAGGGGGGTTGATGTGTAACCACTGAGGTCAGAGGTCAGGGGTCACAGTGAGTTAAACACTGTGGGATATTTCCTGACTCCTGGTTGTTTGAGGTCAACAGAGGTCACTGGGATACTCTTCCAAGTTTCCGGAGCCATGAGAGCATGATTGTGTTATCATATTTAATACTGATTCACATTTAATATTACCCACAGGGGATCATAATTACAGCTCTAAATAATTTACACACATTTCCCCAAACTGTGCTTCCTTTATACCTGCCAGGTTTATACCTCTCTGCTGTAAGCCTGGTGAAAGCAGTGCAGTTCAGAGTGATAGTGCCAGGTTTATACCTCTCTGCTGTAAGCCTGGTGAAAGCAGTGCAGTTCAGAGTGATAGTGCCAGGTTTATACCTCTCTGCTGTAAGCCTGGTGAAAGCAGTGCAGTTCAGAGTGATAGTGCCAGGTTTATACCTCTCTGCTGTAAGCCTGGTGAAAGCAGTGCAGTTCAGAGTGATAGTGCCAGGTTTGTACCTCTCTGCCTGGTGAAAGCAGTGCAGTTCAGAGCGATAGTGCCAGGTTTATACCTCTCTGCTGTCTGCTGTAAGCCTGGTGAAAGCAGTGCAGTTCAGAGTTATAGTGCCAGGTTTATACCTCTCTGCTGTAAGCCTTTTGAAAGCAGTGCAGTTCAGAGTGATAGTGCAGGTTTATACCTCTCTGCTGTAAGCCTGGTGAAAGCAGTGCAGTTCAGAGTGATAGTGCCAGGTTTATACCTCTCTGCTGTAAGCCTGGTGAAAGCAGTGCACTTCAGAGTGATAGTGCCAGGTTTATACCTCTCTGCTGTAAGCCTGGTGAAAGCAGTGCAGTTCAGAGTGATAGTGCCAGGTTTATACCTCTCTGCTGTAAGCCTGGTGAAAGCAGTGCAGTTCAGAGTGATAGTGCCAGGTTTATACCTCTCTGCTGTAAGCCTGGTGAAAGCAGTGCAGTTCAGAGTGATAGTGCCAGGTTTATACCTCTCTGCTGTAAGCCTGGTGAAAGCAGTGCAGTTCAGAGTGATAGTGCCAGGTTTATACCTCTCTGCTGTAAGCCTGGTGAAAGCAGTGCAGTTCAGAGCGATAGTGCCAGGTTTATACCTCTCTGCTGTAAGCCTGGTGAAAGCAGTGCAGTTCAGAGTGATAGTGCCAGGTTTATACCTCTCTGCTGTAAGCCTGGTGAAAGCAGTGCAGTTCAGAGTGATAGTGCCAGGTTTATACCTCTCTGCTGTAAGCCTGGTGAAAGCAGTGCAGTTCAGAGTGATAGTGCCAGGTTTATACCTCTCTGCTGTAAGCCTGGTGAAAGCAGTGCAGTTCAGAGTGATAGTGCCAGGTTTATACCTCTCTGCTGTAAGCCTGGTGAAAGCAGTGCAGTTCAGAGCGATAGTGCCAGGTTTATACCTCTCTGCTGTAAGCCTGGTGAAAGCAGTGCAGTTCAGAGTGATAGTGCCAGGTTTATACCTCTCTGCTGTAAGCCTGGTGAAAGCAGTGCAGTTCAGAGTGATAGTGCCAGGTTTATACCTCTCTGCTGTACGCCTGGTGAAAGCAGTGCAGTTCAGAGTGATAGTGCCAGGTTTATACCTCTCTGCTGTAAGCCTGGTGAAAGCAGTGCAGTTCTACTTCCATCTGTCAGCTTTTTTAATAGCATCATTACATTTCTACGTATTGAAAGTTTAAGGTTGCAATTCAAACACAAATTATACATGTCCAACCCTCCACACTTCCACAGGGTGCCCTCCGAGAGTTTGTCTGAAGTCAGAGCCGACAGAGCTCAGCTCCCAGATGGGAAAGGCAGATTTGGCCATCTGGCTCCAATGCAGAGCAGAGCAGACTGAGGGAGACACACATGCTCGTCGTCACTGTGCCAAAATGCTCAGGGACATTGGAGCACTGGACCAGCTTACAACTTCAGACTGGCCTTCCCATCAAGGGCTTAAAGAAAAGCCTTTGAAAATGTGATAGAAACACTGTGGAGTAGGTGGTGTGCTGTCTCTGTGCTAATTTCACACAGCAATGCCCTTCAGACCAAAACTAAAATGATTAGTTACATGCAGTAGTTCTTCTGCTGGCCATTGTGAGAAAGGAGGTATTAACTCAGTGGTGGCCTTCCTGTGTGAGTTTATCATACATAACACTTACTAATCAGTAAGCTCATCTGAGAAAATCGTCAGCTATCTCCACCTCCAGCACAGATGCCTCAACAATCTCTGATTTCACATGAAGATTAAAAAACACAAACTTCTCCTGCCATAAAAACAGAATTTCACTTCTGCTGTTGAACAGATGATGGTGATGAGTTTAACTGCTGAGGAGAACGGACCTTCTGCACAGGGACAGCACTGTGGTCAGTGCTTGGCCACTCGTACAACTAAGGAGAGAGAAGTGTGTGCTTGCATGTCTGAAATTGAGAGAGCAAGAGAGAGAGGTTGTTTGTGTATATGTGTGTGTGGTAAAGAGCGATAATGAGAGAGAGATATTGTCATCTGTGAAATTTGGATAGTCCTTTAGCAATAACAATGTTGAATAAAAATCAGGATAGCTCCCTTCCAGAACACTTCAGTCGGACACACCTTAATTACGAAAAGTGTACATGATAAACACATACCCAAACACATCATCACAGCTAATAATTGTGTACGCAATAAAAACACACCTTATTTATTGAGCATGTTCACAATAAAAGTACACCTTAATGTCTAATGGTGTGAATGATAAAGGCAGGGCGTAATGGCGTAATGGCTGATGGTGTGAATGATAAAGGCAGGGCGTAATGGCTGATGGTGTGAATGATAAAGGCAGGGCGTAATGGCGTAATGGCTGATGGTGTGAATGATAAAGGCAGGGCGTAATGGCGTAATGGCTGATGGTGTGAATGATAAAGGCAGGGCGTAATGGCGTAATGGCTGATGGTGTGAATGATAAAGGCAGGGCGTAATGGCTGATGGTGTGAATGATAAAGGCAGGGCGTAATGGCGTAATGGCTGATGGTGTGAATGATAAAGGCAGGGCGTAATGGCGTAATGGCTGATGGTGTGAATGATAAAGGCAGGGCGTAATGGCTGATGGTGTGAATGATAAAGGCAGGGCGTAATGGCGTAATGGCTGATGGTGTGAATGATAAAGGCAGGGCGTAATGGCTGATGGTGTGAATGATAAAGGCAGGGCGTAATGGTGTAATGGCTGATGGTGTGAATGATAAAGGCAGGGCGTAATGGCGTAATGGCTGATGGTGTGAATGATAAAGGCAGGGCGTAATGGCGTAATGGCTGATGGTGTGAATGATAAAGGCAGGGCGTAATGGCTGATGGTGTGAATGATAAAGGCAGGGCGTAATGGCTGATGGTGTGAATGATAAAGGCAGGGCGTAATGGCGTAATGGCTGATGGTGTGAATGATAAAGGCAGGGCGTAATGGCGTAATGGCTGATGGTGTGAATGATAAAGGCAGGGCGTAATGGCTGATGGTGTGAATGATAAAGGCAGGGCGTAATGGCGTAATGGCTGATGGTGTGAATGATAAAGGCAGGGCGTAATGGCTGATGGTGTGAATGATAAAGGCAGGGCGTAATGGCGTAATGGCTGATGGTGTGAATGATAAAGGCAGGGCGTAATGGCTGATGGTGTGAATGATAAAGGCAGGGCGTAATGGTGTAACGGCTGATGGTGTGAATGATAAAGGCAGGGCGTAATGGCGTAATGGCTGATGGTGTGAATGATAAAGGCAGGGCGTAATGGCGTAATGGCTGATGGTGTGAATGATAAAGGCAGGGCGTAATGGCTGATGGTGCAGTAGAAATTTCTCCCACAGCAAACACCTTAATGATGCGCTGTGGCAATGGTGGAGAGCAGCATGAGTCCGGCGCACTCTGCCTTAGGGAAATACTCACAGAGGACTCTTTGCAATGGCAAATACATACACTCTGTTCACAGCTGTTAATGTGTGATATATCTACACACATATTACTGGTGAGAATTTGACTGTCAGCTGGGTTCTTAGTAAGTGTTGGTTCTGGGTTTTGGGTGAGATTTGGCCTTGGTTTTGGTTGGGCCCTGGATGAGATTTGGTTCTGGTTGGGCTCTGGGTGAGCATGGGTTCTGGTTGGGCTCTGGGTGAGTGTGGGGTCTGGTTGGGCTCTGGGTGAGCCTTGGTTCTGGTTGGGCTCTGGGCTCTGGGTGGGCACTGGGTGAGCCTTGGTTCTGGTTGGGCTCTGGGTGGGCTCTGGGTGAGATTTGGTTCTGCTTGGGCTCTGGGCTCTGGTTGGGCTCTGGGTGAGTGTGGGGTCTGGTTGGGCTCTGGGTGAGCCTTGGTTCTGGTTGGGCTCTGGGCTCTGGGTGGGCACTGGGTGAGCCTTGGTTCTGGTTGGGCTCTGGGTGGGCTCTGGGTGAGCCTTGGTTCTGGTTGGGCTCTGGGCTCTGGGTGGGCACTGGGTGAGCCTTGGTTCTGGTTGGGCTCTGGGTGGGCTCTGGGTGAGATTTGGTTCTGCTTGGGCTCTGGGCTCTGGGTGGGCTCTGAGTGAGATTTGGTTCTGGTTCGGCTCTGGGTGAGTGTGGGTTCTGGTTGGGCTGTGGGTGAGCATGGGTTCTGGTTGGGCTCTGGGTGAGCGTGGGTTCTGGTTGGGCTCTGGGTGAGATTTGGTTCTGGTTGGGCTGTGGGTGAGCATAGGGTCTGGTTGGGCTCTGGGCTCTGGGTGAGATTTGGTTCTGTTTGGGCTGTGGGTGAGCGTGGGGTCTGGTTGGGCTCTGGGTTAGCTGTCTCTGGGTCTTAGCGTGGTTTCCTGAGCAGCTGTGAGTGTGTGCGAAGTACTTCACAGTATGTTTGCATTGTTATCTGTCTTGGGTTTCCCCACTTGCAGCAGCACGCAATTGTTCTCTCTGCAGGAAAGACTGTGTTGACGTTACTATGATGGACAAACATCCTTCACCCAGACAGACCTGCCGGCTGGGCCAGAGTCCGGGCAGTGTGACATCACTGCGTGAGATGCTGCAGCCGGACCCCCCCACACACCCCCCCATTCCACAAAGCCCATTCACAAACCAGAATAGATCTCTGACAGACATGCACATCAGCAGCACCCCGCTGTGCTGACTGTGGTGTTCCCATGGAGTGCCAGTGCAGTGCCTAACATTAGCCTGATTAACATTAGCCAGTGCTGTGCCTAACATTAGCCTGATTAACATTAGCCAGTGCAGTGCCTACCATTAGCCTGATTAACATTAGCCAGTGCAGTGCCTAACATTAGCCTGATTAACATTAGCCAGTGTTGTGCCTACCATTAGCCTGATTAACATTAGCCAGTGCTGTGTCTAACATTGGCCTGATTAACATTAGCCAGTGCTGTGCCTAACATTAGCATGATTAACATTAGCCAGTGCAGTGCTTAACCTTAGCATGAGTAACATTTAGGATATGACAGTAAACCTGACAGGCTAAAGGAAGAAGGACGGTAAAGGAGAAAAACGGAGGTAAAGTGATAAAACATGTCTGTGTACATTAAAGCTGTAGAATGGTAGAAAACAGAGATAGAGAAAACCCAGAGAAAGGTACTGTAGAATACACATATCTGATACAGCACAGGAGGGAGTCACATTTGGACTGATCCTCATGTGGAAGTAGAATGGAATGAAATTCCAAAGGAACCAACACAGATAAACGAGGGGGGGGGGGCTGGCCTCAGTGTGGTGAGGGGTGGGTCTGCGGGTGAAGGGTGGGTCTGCAGGTGAAGGATGGGTCTGCGGGTGAAGGGTGGGTCTGCGGGTGAAGGGTGGGTCTGCAGGTGAAGGATGGGTCTGCGGGTGAAGGGTGGGTCTGTGGGTGAAGGGTGGGTCTGCAGGTGAAGGATGGGTCTGTGGGTGAAGGGTGGGTCTGTGGGTGAAGGGTGGGTCTGTGGGTGAAGGGTGGGTCTGCAGGTGAAGGATGGGTCTGTGGGTGAAGGGTGGGTCTGTGGGTGAAGGGTGGGTCTGCAGGTGAAGGGCGGGTCTGTGGGTGAAGGGTGGGTCTGTGGGTGAAGGGTGGGTCTGCGGGTGAAGGGTGGGTCTGCGGGTGAAGGGTGGGTCTGCAGGTGAAGGGTGGGTCTGTGGGTGAAGGGTGGGTCTGTGGGTGAAGGGTGGGTCTGCAGGTGAAGGGTGGGTCTGTGGGTGAAGGGTGGGTCTGCGGGTGAAGGATGGGTCTGTGGGTGAAGGGTGGGTCTGCAGGTGAAGGGTGGGTCTGTGGGTGAAGGATGGGTCTGTGGGTGAAGGGTGGGTCTGCAGGTGAAGGGTGGGTCTGCGGGTGAAGGGTGGGTCTGCAGGTGAAGGATGGGTCTGCGGGTGAAGGGTGGGTCTGCAGGTGAAGGGTGGGTCTGTGGGTGAAGGGTGGGTCTGTGGGTGAAGGATGGGTCTGTGGGTGAAGGGTGGGTCTGCGGGTGAAGGGTGGGTCTGCGGGTGAAGGGTGGGTCTGCGGGTGAAGGGTGGGTCTGCGGGTGAAGGGTGGGTCTGCGGGTGAAGGGTGGGTCTGCGGGTGAAGGGTGGGTCTGCGGGTGAAGGGTGGGTCTGCGGGTGAAGGGTGGGTCTGCGGGTGAAGGGTGGGTCTGCGGGTGAAGGATGGGTCTGTGGGTGAAGGGTGGGTCTGCGGGTGAAGGGTGGGTCTGCGGGTGAAGGGTGGGTCTGCGGGTGAAGGGTGGGTCTGCGGGTGAAGGGTGGGTCTGTGGGTGAAGGGTGGGTCTGCGGGTGAAGGGTGGGTCTGCAGGTGAAGGGTGGGTCTGCGGGTGAAGGGTGGGTCTGCGGGTGAAGGGTGGGTCTGCGGGTGAAGGGTGGGTCTGCGGGTGAAGGGTGGGTCTGCAGGTGAAGGGTGGGTCTGCGGGTGAAGGGTGGGTCTGCGGGTGAAGGGTGGGTCTGCAGGTGAAGGGTGGGTCTGCAGGTGAAGGGTGGGTCTGCGGGTGAAGGGTGGGTCTGTGGGTGAAGGGTGGGTCTGCGGGTGAAGGGTGGGTCTGCGGGTGAAGGGTGGGTCTGTGGGTGAAGGGTGGGTCTGCGGGTGAAGGGTGGGTCTGTGGTACAGTGCTGCAGCTTTACTTTTTTTAACGAATGTGTGTGTGTGTGTGTGTGTGTTAGTGTGAGTGTGTGAGTGTGTATCTGTGTGTGTGTGTGTGTGCATCTGTGTGAGTGTGTTTGTGTGTATCTGTGTGTGTGTGTGTTTTTGTGTGTTGCGTGTATCTGTGTGTATCTGTGTGAGTGTGTGTGTATCTGTGTGAGTGCATGTGTATTTGTGTGTATCTATGTAAGTGTGTGTGTGAGTGTGTGTGTGTATTTGTGTGTATCTGTGTGAGTGTGTGTGTTTTTGCATGTATCTGTGTTTGTGTGAGTGTGTGTGTCTGTGTGTATCTGTGTGAGTGTGTGTGTGTGTGAGTGTGTGTGTATTTGTGCATGTGTGTGTGAGTTTGTGTGTGTGTGTGTGTGTGTGTGTGTGTGTGTGTGTGTTTTTGCATGTATCTGTGTTTGTGTGAGTGTGTGTGTTTGTGTGTATCTGTGTGAGTGTGTGTGTGTGTGCGTGAGTGTGTGTGTGGGTGTGTGTGTGTGTGTGTGTGTGTTTGTGTGTGTGTGTGTGTGTGTGTGTGTGTGTGTATTTGTGTGTGTGTGTTTGTGTGTGTGTATTTGTGTGTATGTGTGTGTGTGTGTGTGGGTGAGTGTGTGTGTGTTTGTGCAGGCTGAATGAATCACAGTAACGGCGTCTGTCCGTTGAGCGCAAACAGCATTGCTGGACTCTGTGTCTGCGATCGTGTTTCTCACGGCTCGAGTTTCTGTCATATTACCTTCCCACTCCCGCCATTGATCATGTTTAATTACATTGTTTTCAAATTATTTGAAATCCATCTTATTCCCCCTTATTTCACTGATGCATCTAATTAAACTATAGCCTTTCCATACATCTCCACCGGTCTGTTTTAATGAGATGGTAATGTTTTGGCTGAGCGATGGTGTGTATTGATTATATTTGACACCAGGAGAAAGCGCTCACGGCTCTGTCTGTTTTTCCCTCTCATGTGTCAGTCTGAAAACAGGGACATTCTGCTCACCTGTACTCAGCTCGTCTAAGTTTATTGACTTAGAATTCTGCAGAGGAGAAAATATCTCACCTGTCAGAATGCAAATCTGCCTCCTCAGAGAGCCTTAGGACATTTAACCCTGCGTAAGCCACAGGAGCAGGGATTCTGTGTGTGTGTGTGTTGCTGTTGTCTATGGGTTGGTATGTGTGTAGAGGTTAGAAAACAAAGAGAAAAGGCTGTGCTGCTCTGTATTATAAAGGCATTATATGTGGCAGCAATAATAATTATTACCTGTATTAATAACTGCAGTGTTCAATTGCTCTGAAAATATTTCAGAGAAATGAGAAAAGTGAGATTGCTGTATGGTGAACAGCCATGTAGGAAAATCAATGTAATTGCACAGTGCCCCCTAGAGTTATATTGCACCCACAAATTACAACTGAGCAAGAAAATAAAACCTAATGCTGAGCCATTCCCTCCCTCTGCCATTTGTTGGCACAAGGTGTAACAGCTTTCACAAATGGTGTCCAAGGTGCATCAACAAACTGTACATGTGACCTAAAATGTACAGAACATATTAATTACATACAGCACATTTTCTTCACAGGAAAACTACCAACGATTCACCAAACACAGGGGCCTGGGGAAAACAGACCACATATCAGTCATTTAGTACAAAATTTTAAGCTTGCTACTAGTTCTGCTTTCCATGTAACTGTGAAGGCTTCCTTCCATTTCTGTATTCTGGGTCTATGTTATCACCTGCCTGCATGAAGGAGTGCACAGTTAGGAAGCATATCTGTAGATAGATAGCCTGTGAACTATTGAGCTATCTAGCTATTCATTGGGAGAGATAACATTGGCTAGCCAATCAGATACCATGAAACAGTCAGAACAATGATAAATACAATTTAAAAAAATGTTCACGTTAGATGACGCTGACGTCACTATCCAAGCTCAGGCTAGAGCTCCTCTCTGCTGTTTCACTGCTATTGTGCTTTTCTGCCATCTGCTGGTAGTATAATGCTGCTGCAGCTCTAATCTGCATTGCGCCTCACATGTAGGGCCTAGATCAGACATATATATTTATATATGTATCTGTATTACTGTACTACTGGAAATCTGCTTTTTTTTTTGGAAGAACCTAAATGTAGATTTTATGGCCAATAACTAATATTGCTCCATTTATGCATGCACAGCCAATATCATCACATATTTATTACCTGGTGAAGTCAAAATGAATCAATAAACATTTGGGCATTTACATCATTGTAAACCTGGAGATCAGAGAGGGGTTTGAGCGGCACCTCTGACCACAGTGTAACTCAACAGCACCCTGGCAGGGATGAGTGGCAGGGCTGTGTGCCGTTCACTACAGCACAGGCTGCCAGCTCCTCTCAGTCAGAGGGGGCGCCGTCATTTCATACCGTATACCTGCTTAACTTACTCTAAGGTGAACTTTCACATTGCGCTTGGTCAACATAAGAAGGGAACATGGATGGAAATTTGTCAGGGGGACATTCTGTGTTTCAGGGGTACGTTCTGTGTTCCGGGGTATGTTCTGTAAGTCAGGGGTACATTCTGTGTGTCAGGAGTATGTTCTGTGTGTCAGGGGTACACTCTGTGTGTCGAGGGTAGGTTCTGTGTGTAAGGGGTACACTCTGTGTGTCAGGGGTACGTTCTGTGTGTCAGGGGTACATTCTGTGTTCCAGGGGTACATTCTGTGTGTCAGGGGTACACTCTGTGTGTCAGGGGTACATTCTGTGTGTCAGGGGTACACTCTGTGTTCCAGGGGTACACTCTGTGTGTCAGGGGTACACTCTGTGTGTCAGGGGTACATTCTGTGTTCCAGGGGTACACTCTGTGTGTCAGGGGTACATTCTGTGTGTCAGGGGTACACTCTGTGTGTCAGGGGTACATTCTGTGTGTCAGGGGTACACTCTGTGTGTCAGGGGTATGTTCTGTGTGTCAGGGGTATGTTCTGTAAGTCAGGGGTACACTCTGTGTTCCAGGGGTACACTCTGTGTGTCAGGGGTACATTCTGTGTGTCAGGGGTACACTCTGTGTGTCAGGGGTACACTCTGTGTGTCAGGGGTACATTCTGTGTGTCAGGGGTACATTCTGTGTTCCAGGGGTATCTTCTGTAAGTCAGGGGTACATTCTGTGTTCCAGGGGTACACTCTGTGTGTCAGGGGTACATTCTGTGTGTCAGGGGTACACTCTGTGTTTCAGGGGTACGTTCTGTGTTCCAGGGGTACATTCTGTGTGTCAGGGGTACACTCTGTGTGTCAGGGGTACATTCTGTGTTCCAGAGGTACATTCTGTGTGTCAGGGGTACACTCTGTGTTCCAGGGGTACATTCTGTGTGTCAGGAGTACGTTCTGTAAGTCAGGGGTACGTTCTGTGTGTCAGGGGTACACTCTGTGTTCCAGGGGTACACTCTGTGTTCCAGGGGTACATTCTGTGTGTCAGGGGTACACTCTGTGTTCCAGGGGTACATTCTGTGTTCCAGGGGTACATTCTGTGTGTCAGGGGTACACTCTGTGTGTCAGGGGTACACTCTGTGTTCCAGGGGTACATTCTGTGTGTCAGGGGTACACTCTGTGTTCCAGGGGTACGTTCTGTGTGTCAGGGGTACACTCTGTGTTCCAGGGGTACGTTCTGTGTGTCAGGGGTACGTTCTGTGTTCCAGGGGTACGTTCTGTGTTCCAGGGGTACACTCTGTGTTCCAGGGGTACATTATGTGGGTCACTCATAAGGTAATGCTAATAAGATAAGCTAATGTAAATCTAGATCCCAATTAATAAATGATTACGCTTTTTTAGTGTAGTAGCAGTAGTGAATATATTGCATTCGCTGTTTTTCACTGAAATAAATAATAAAATAAAATCCTGACAAGGCAGCAACCTGCATATCAGTGCATTTACTCCTCAGTGCTTTTTACAGGACTTAAGTGAGCTGGAATGATTACATTCAGATCAATCTTATAATCTGTACAAATGACAGTAATATGCATTTAAATACATATTTCCTGATGTTTCCTGATAAACATGGTATAGCTCCCAAACGTGGCTGATTTCAGCTTGGTGATACTCCGTACGCAGCAGAGAGAGTTCCAGCACCACACCTGCCCTGAGCAGGGACTCTTCATCCTCAGCTATGCCATGCCTTACAGACAGGCCTCTGTTGGTCTGACCACACCCCATCTTTAGACCACAACACCCAAACAGGCACACGTAATGTGCTATCTGCAGAAAGTGGACACTGGACAGGGAACTGGCAGCTGAAAATGTGTGTGGGTTACCACCGCTTAGCACTGATCTTAACACCTTTGGTGTGTTCAAGTCCAGGCTTGCAGAACTGACTGCTCTGTAGATTAAAGGTAAACAGGGCTGATACAGTGTTGAGTGCTCTGAGGTAAATGATGTCTCTGGTGCAGCTGAATGGCTGGTTCTCTTCAGATGAGACCCTATCACACACACAGCACAGGTGAGACCCCCATCGCACACAGCACAGGTGAGACCCTATCACACACACTGCAAAGCTGAGACCCCCATCGCACACATAGCACAGGTGAGACCCTATCACACACACAGCAAAGCTGAGACCCCCATCGCACACACAGCACAGGTGAGACCCTATCACACACACAACACAGGTGAGACCCCCATCGCACACACAGCACAGGTGAGACCCCCATCGCACACACAGTACAGGTGAGACCCTATCACACACACAACACAGGTGAGACCCTATCACACACACAGCAAAGCTGAGACCCCCATCGCACACACAGCACAGGTGAGACCCTATCACACACACAACACAGGTGAGACCCCCATCGCACACACAGCACAGGTGAGACCCCCATCGCACACACAGTACAGGTGAGACCCTATCACACACACAACACAGGTGAGACCCTATCACACACACAGCAAAGCTGAGACCCCCATCGCACACACAGCACAGGTGAGACCCTATCACACACACAACACAGGTGAGACCCCCATCGCACACACAACACAGGTGAGACCCCCATCACACACACAGTACAGGTGAAACCCCCATCACACACACAGCACAGGTGAGACCCCATCGCACACAGCACAGGTGAAACCCCCATCACATACACAGCACAGGTGAGACCCTATCACACACACAGCACAGGTGAGACCCCATCGCACACAGCACAGGTGAAACCCCCATCACATACACAGCACAGGTGAGACCCTATTACACACACAGCACAGGTGAGACCCCGATCGCACACAGCACAGGTGAGACCCTATCACACACACAGCACAGGTGAGACCCCCATCGCACACAGCACAGGTGAAACCCCCATCACATACACAGCACAGGTGAGACCCCATCGCACACAGCACAGGTGAAACCCCCATCACATACACAGCACAGGTGAGACCCTATCACACACACAGCACAGGTGAAACCCCCATCGCACACACAGCACAGGTGATACCCTATTACACACACAGCACAGGTGAGACCCCCATCGCACACACAGCACAGGTGAAACCCCCATCGCACACACAGCACAGGTGAGACCCTATCACACACACAGCACAGGTGAGACCCCCATCGTACACAGCACAGGTGAAACCCCCATCACATACACAGCACAGGTGAGACCCTATCACACACACAGCACAGGTGAGACCCCATCGCACACAGCACAGGTGAAACCCCCATCACATACACAGCACAGGTGAGACCCTATCACACACACAGCACAGGTGAAACCCCCATCGCACACACAGCACAGGTGATACCCTATTACACACACAGCACAGGTGAGACCCCCATCGCACACACAGCACAGGTGAAACCCCCATCGCACACACAGCACAGGTGAGACCCTATCACACACACAGCACAGGTGAGACCCCCATCGTACACAGCACAGGTGAAACCCCCATCACATACACAGCACAGGTGAGACCCTATCACACACACAGCACAGGTGAGACCCCATCGCACACAGCACAGGTGAAACCCCCATCACATACACAGCACAGGTGAGACCCTATCACACACACAGCACAGGTGAAACCCCCATCGCACACACAGCACAGGTGAGACCCTATTACACACACAGCACAGGTGAGACCCCCATCGCACACACAGCACAGGTGAGATCCTATCACACACACAGCTCAGGTGAGAGCCCATCACACACATAGCACAGGTGAGACCCCCACCGCACACACAGCACAGGTGAGACCCCCATCGCACACACAGCACAGGTGAGACCCCATCGCACACAGCACAGGTGAGACCCCCATCGCACACACAGCACAGGTGAGACCCCATCACACACAGCACAGGTGAGACCCCCATCGCACACACAGCACAGGTGAGACCCCGTCGCACACACAGCACAGGTGAGACCCCGTCGCACACACAGCACAGGTGAGACCCCATCGCACACAGCACAGGTGAGACCCCATCGCACACACAGCACAGGTGAGACCCCATCGCACACACAGCGCAGTTGAGACTTGCTGATGTTGTGGAATTCCACATCACTCCAAACCGGTGAGATCACACGCACAAATCATTCCTTTCACCCCAGGCATTGGCGCTCTTGGCTGAAAACCTGCTTTGTCATTTTTATTTATGGTGACAATTTACATGAATTAATCTGTTTCTGGCATTCAGCACATCTTCACACTTCAGTTTTGCAGAGAATTGAGATTTATTGCATACTTAAACTACAGACTTCATATCACTCTCCATCAGCTGTCCTTCAGAGCACATTCACATCACTGCTTTAGGTTTTTGCTTGTTCGGTGTTTTTGTGATTGTTCTAACTCTCTGGTGGTGTACTTAGTCCTGTAATTTCTACATGAAGCAGTTGTGCAAGTCCCTTATGTTGAAAACGTGAACGGGCTACATAAGAATTGATGCGTGGTCATTATCAGAATGATGGGCTCAGGTACAGTTGCGTTCAGAGGACTGTGGACCAACGGAGTATCAGCAGTATAAGCGTATAAATTAACACATTACATCAATACTTAATAATACGTAGTCTTGGAATCTAAAAATACATGAGTCCCGAAAGCGCGATGTACAGGGAGACACTCCATTCCACATTTTGGAAAATCCGAAAGGTGGGTAGCATGAAGTAACATTAATTTCCCTCTATTCTATCAAAAATGAGTAGACCTGTATTCAAAATGTGTAATACACAGACCTCACGAATACATTTAAAATGCAGTTAAAATACATTGAAAAAGTTATTCAAACTACCTAACAGCATATGTGCTTTATTTTCGTCCATGGAATTATAAGGGTACCAGCCAATGTTCTCATTTTATGTTTTAGTTTTTTAAAGGCACTAACACATATTTTCCTTTGTTAACCCTGTAACTTATTTCATTCAGGGTATGATTCCCTGCATGGATGTTCAAAATAAATGAAATATACAGTAAGAATGCAACGGAGCACAAAGTTTGCTATGGAGCAAACCTGGAGCGGGTTTTCTCTCATGTGTGAGCGGGGAGCGAGAGAGGAGCAGTACACAGAACATCTGGAGCAGAGTGATTACAGAAAGCTCTGAGCAGGAAAAGGAAATTACTTCTGCTCCACTCTGCTCAAACACTCTGCTTAGTTTGTCACAACTTCTTCATTCACTCGCCAACGAAAGGCTAGCACGACCGAGCTGCGCCGGGCTATATAACAAAATAATGCATAGTGGCCTCATTTCCAATATGACAGCAGTCAACCAATCAGGTGTCCGAATGTGATGTCAGCCGGTCAGTGTTGACTCATCAGGTATGCTCAAAATACCCATTCTATGTTAATGGTAAATCCTTAGATTTTTATGCTAACGACTCAAAATTATTTGGAGTATCAACATGCTTTTAAAAACGGAGGCAAGTAACATATATAGTAACAGAAGCTATTGGACAGACTTGGTAGTGTCACCTTGAAAGTTTGAAAGCTGTAGTGGGAAATATGTTCAGAAAATTTAAATGCAAAAATATAAGAAACAACAATACGCAGACTGTTCAAGTAAACCTAACTGCAAACAAATCCAAGAGAGCTCCTGTTTGACAGTGAAATCCCCCAGTTTGTTTTGGAAAGATCTGGGCTTCTTCTGAATCCTATCTGTGATCATCTCGGCCACAGCTGCACTGTTTCTTGGGCTGCTGTAGATGTAATCAGTGTGTTAAATGCTGGATGATTGGATGAGGATGATTGCCCCCCCCCCCCCCCCACACACACACCCTCCCACGGCCTGTATCACAGCTCCAGATCTCATAATGGGGGGGTTGGGGGTGGAATCGGGAGCAGGTCTCTTCCATTTCACACAGTTTTGATTGTAAAAGGTTACCTGTCAGAAAGCTTTTACCTCCAACTGGAAAAATCACCTCCTTCCTGTGTGTTTCCAGAGAAAAACGAAGCCTAATACAACAGACTGGCTCTGCTTTACTGCGCTCTGCTGTTCTGGGCTCTGTGGTTGTGCACACTCTGCTGTTCTGGGCTGTGGTTCTACACACTCTGCTGGTCTGGGCTCTGTGGTTCTGCACACTCTGCTGTTCTGTGCTGTGGTTCTGTATGCTCTTCTGTGATCTGTGCTGTACTGATGTCCAGCTCACTGGCTGAGAAACACATGGAATCTTTGCTATGTAAAGTCAGTTTTCCATGGCCTGCAGTCATTCCTGTCCTTTAGTGAGCATGACAGAATGTCTGTGAGAGGCGGTGCAGAAGAAGAAAGGGAATGGGGCACACAATAATACACACACACGCAGACATGCGCACACAATAATACACACACACGCAGACATGCGCACACACTAATACACACACACGCAGACATGCGCACACACTAATACACACACGCAGACAAGTGCACACAATAATACACACACACGCAG
>JAFBMS010002719.1:0-25318 GCA_019788955.1 Albula glossodonta | reverse complement strand
TTTCAGATGATTGGGTTCTATCCTCTGTCCCTGACACAGGCGATCCAGAGGATGACGCTCGACAATCCGCACCCATGAACTCAAGTAAAGCTCAGTATAATCAGAGTCTGAGAGCACTGATTCAGCGATGTCGATGTGCATGCCGCTCCCATGGTATAGGTTCCGGCAACTGTGTTTCGTATTGAGGTATGGGTGAGTCTGGGGATACGATCGGTACTCATTTACTGATACGTACGACTGAGGTGAACGTGGCCTATCGTAAAAGCAGAACTGCAATGACTCACACTCTCGAACTCTGAGATCAAACACAAATATGGCTGATTCAGCTGAATTAGGCATTATTCAGTTATGAATTCAGGGGGAAATGGTCTACAATCTACTGGAGATGCCAAAGTGGGGGCTATAACTTCATCAAGGGAACCATCGCCAGCAGGACTATCTGTAGATTGTGATGTAACCGTTTCGGGTGAGAAGGGTCTGTACTCTATGAAAAAGTTTTCAGATATATGTCTGACAATTCAACGTCTGACCATTGCGATTCAGCGGAATATGGTCTTTGTCCTGCTCTGCAAGAGAGAACGGAGGGGATGACACCGTCCAATTTAGAATATCTGAATCTGGTGGGAGACTGGAATCATCCACAGTCACTAACTGTGCAACGGATTCAGTACTTGTGTCCA
This sequence comes from Albula glossodonta, assembly GCA_019788955.1. Taxonomy (NCBI): domain Eukaryota; kingdom Metazoa; phylum Chordata; class Actinopteri; order Albuliformes; family Albulidae; genus Albula; species Albula glossodonta. Next base: position 24,638 of record JAFBMS010002719.1, on the reverse strand, counting down.
TGGCTAATGTCTCTGACTCGGATAAACATTGCCCATCTTGAGTATGGTGTTCATAAGATACAACCGTTTTCTCTGGCTCAGGCACTATTGTCTCAGGTGATGATGAAGCACGGTCTTCCGAGGAAACCCAGGATTCAGGCAAAGACCCTGTACTCTCAGCAACACTTGGGTCAATTAAAAGTGGTCCATGTTCATCCGCAGATGTCAAATGACCGGTTGACACGGGACTAATTTCAGGACGTACGTTTAGCGTTTCAGGTAAAGGATTTCTGTCTTCCACAAGTGATTCTTTTGAAATGTAAGTTTTGCCACTGTGAAACTGGCTTAATTGACTTTGCCCTTCGTATACTGGAAAGACTGACTCTGGCGATAATGACCTGTCCTCCCTTTCCAATGGTATTGATGTTATTAATGATATGTCTTCTGTTGCTAACACATAGGACTGCGGTGATGAGCCTGTGAGTTCTACAGGGCTTGCATCTGGTGGGAATTCAGAATCATCTTTAGGTACCAAGGTCACAATGCCTTCAGCTCTTGTGTCTATGTCTGACTTTTCTGACATGAGTATAGTGTTTGGTGACGGTAATGTAGGTTCTGCTAAAGAAACTGAGGATTCATGCAAAACAGCTGTGCACTGATCAACATTTGAGGCAGGAGAGGGTATCCTCTGTTCATCTCCAGATGGCAATGAATCACCTAACTGAGCGCTAATGTCAGTAATTACAGTCGCCGATTCAGGTGGCGGGCATGGACTTTCCGTAAGTGGTTTTGGTGAAATATCTACACTATCTATGAGTGATTCAGTCAGTGGATGTTTGCCTTCAGATTCCGGCATGACTAATTCTGGGAAAAATACTTTATCCTTTGTCTCCATTCTGTTGGTTTCAGGTGACAGTGATCTGAATTCTGACTTTGTTGTGGGGTACCTCAGACACCCAGAGGGCAATGAAACATTTACAGACTGGGCAGACCAGAAATATTTATCGCTCAAATCCAATAATATGGTGGATGTTTTAAACAGTACTACATCTGCACCAGATACATCTCGTGAAGACCCAGCAGGTTCATCAGTATATTCGGCCATGCTTTCACCCAGCTTCATTGATGATACGATGAGAACTGATCCTTCTTGACTGGATTCACCAGGTGATCCACTAAATACTGGTGATCCCATCTGCTGTGAGCTATCATGAGGAGACAGCCTTGCACTACTGTGAGCTACTTCTGGCAATGATGTGGAGGGCGCCTCGACTGCTGATTCACCTTCACATTTTGATGCTGACCATTCAGGAGACATGGGCCTGCCTTTCTCATCCAAAGTCATCAAGCGCTCGAGAGGTCCACTCTCTTCCCTGAACTCATTTTCCTGAGAAACCATTGCCACATCAGGTTCTAAAGCGAGATACTTAGGTGAAGGTGATCTTATTCTTTCTTCCAAAACATAGGGCTGCGGTGACGATTCTGTGAGTTTCACAATGTCTCCATCTGGTGGGAGTTCTGAATCATCTGCAGGCACTAACATTTCGGGGGACTCAGTTCTTGGGTGTATGTCCACCATCATTGTTTCAGGCACACACAGTCCACCATCATCGACAGGCTCAGCTGTATTCACTTTCTCAAACACCGTTTGTCCCGGTGATGATGACAAGTATTCTTCTGAAGACGCTGGGGATTCTGGTGAAGGTTCTTTGCACTGAAGAACGCTTGAGTCAGATGAGAGTGGTCTGGGCTCACTGACAGTTGGCAATGAATCGGTAGACATTCCATCAATGTCAGCTACCACCTCCACCAGTTCAGGTGTTTGAGCGGTATACTCCATAACTGATTCGAACGAATCATCTTCCATTTTAGCTCGTAGAAATGTAGCTGCTTGATGTTTTCCTTGTGTCTCTGACATGGTTATCTCTGGTGATGAGGGTCTGTCCTTACTTTCCATTGCTTTTGTCTCAGGGGACCTCGATAACAATCTTTGTCCTGTGTGTACAACAGACGACTGTGGTGCAGATTCTGTGAGCTGTAAAAAGTCTCCATCTGGTAGGAGTTCAAAATCACCTGCAGGCACCAAGGTCACAGTGGTGTCAGCTCCTGTGTCTGTGTCCAACATTGCAGACTCGGCTAAACTTTCTTCTTTGCCAGCAAAAGTTTCAGATGATTGGGTTCTATCCTCTGTCCCTGACACAGGCGATCCAGAGGATGACGCTCGACAATCCGCACCCATGAACTCAAGATAAAGCTCAGTATAATCAGAGTCTGAGAGCACTGATTCAGCCGATGTCGATGTGCATGCCGGCTCCCATGGTATAGGTTCCGGCAACTGTGTTTCGTATTGAGGTATGGGTGAGTCGGGGGATAACGATCGGTACTCATTTACTGATACGTACGACTGAGGTGAACGTGGCCTATCGTAAAAGCAGAACTGCAATGACTCACACTCTCGAACTCTGAGATCAAACACAAATATGGCTGATTCAGCTGAATTAGGCATGTATTCAGTTATGAATTCAGGGGGAAATGGTCTACAATCTACTGGAGATGCCAAAGTGGGGGCTATAACTTCATCAAGGGAACCATCGCCAGCAGGACTATCTGTAGATTGTGATGTAACCGTTTCGGGTGAGAAGGGTCTGTACTCTATGAAAAAGTTTTCAAGATATATGTCTGACAATTCAACGTCTGACCATTGCGATTCAGCGGAATATGGTCTTTGTCCTGCTTCTGCAAGAGAGAACGGAGGGGATGACACCGTCCAATTTAGAATATCTGAATCTGGTGGGAGACTGGAATCATCCACAGTCACTAACTGTGCAACGGATTCAGTACTTGTGTCCATGGCTAATGTCTCTGACTCGGATAAACATTGCCCATCTTGAGTATGGTGTTCATAAGATACAACCGTTTTCTCTGGCTCAGGCACTATTGTCTCAGGTGATGATGAAGCACGGTCTTCCGAGGAAACCCAGGATTCAGGCAAAGACCCTGTACTCTCAGCAACACTTGGGTCAATTAAAAGTGGTCCATGTTCATCCGCAGATGTCAAATGACCGGTTGACACGGGACTAATTTCAGGACGTACGTTTAGCGTTTCAGGTAAAGGATTTCTGTCTTCCACAAGTGATTCTTTTGAAATGTAAGTTTTGCCACTGTGAAACTGGCTTAATTGACTTTGCTCTTCGTATACTGGAAAGACTGACTCTGGCGATAATGACCTGTCCTCCCTTTCCAATGGTATTGATGTTATTAATGATATGTCTTCTGTTGCTAACACATAGGACTGCGGTGATGAGCCTGTGAGTTCTACAGGGCTTGCATCTGGTGGGAATTCAGAATCATCTTTAGGTACCAAGGTCACAATGCCTTCAGCTCTTGTGTCTATGTCTGACTTTTCTGACATGAGTATAGTGTTTGGTGACGGTAATGTAGGTTCTGCTAAAGAAACTGAGGATTCATGCAAAACAGCTGTGCACTGATCAACATTTGAGGCAGGAGAGGGTATCCTCTGTTCATCTACAGATGGCAATGAATCACCTAACTGAGCGCTAATGTCAGTAATTACAGTCGCCGATTCAGGTGGCGGGCATGGACTTTCCGTAAGTGGTTTTGGTGAAATATCTACACTATCTATGAGTGATTCAGTCAGTGGATGTTTGCCTTCAGATTCCGGCATGACTAATTCTGGGAAAAATACTTTATCCTTTGTCTCCATTCTGTTGGTTTCAGGTGACAGTGATCTGAATTCTGACTTTGTTGTGGGGTACCTCAGACACCCAGAGGGCAATGAAACATTTACAGACTGGGCAGACCAGAAATATTTATCGCTCAAATCCAATAATATGGTGGATGTTTTAAACAGTACTACATCTGCACCAGATACATCTCGTGAAGACCCAGCAGGTTCATCAGTATATTCGGCCATGCTTTCACCCAGCTTCATTGATGATACGATGAGAACTGATCCTTCTTGACTGGATTCACCAGGTGATCCACTAAATACTGGTGATCCCATCTGCTGTGAGCTATCATGAGGAGACAGCCTTGCACTACTGTGAGCTACTTCTGGCAATGATGTGGAGGGCGCCTCGACTGCTGATTCACCTTCACATTTTGATGCTGACCATTCAGGAGACATGGGCCTGCCTTTCTCATCCAAAGTCATCAAGCGCTCGAGAGGTCCACTCTCTTCCCTGAACTCATTTTCCTGAGAAACCATTGCCACATCAGGTTCTAAAGCGAGATACTTAGGTGAAGGTGATCTTATTCTTTCTTCCAAAACATAGGGCTGCGGTGACGATTCTGTGAGTTTCACAATGTCTCCATCTGGTGGGAGTTCTGAATCATCTGCAGGCACTAACATTTCGGGGGACTCAGTTCTTGGGTGTATGTCCACCATCATTGATTCAGGCACACACAGTCCACGATCATCGACAGGCTCAGCTGTATTCACTTTCTCAAACACCGTTTGTCCCGGTGATGATGACAAGTATTCTTCTGAAGACGCTGGGGATTCTGGTGAAGGTTCTTTGCACTGAAGAACGCTTGAGTCAGGTGAGAGTGGTCTGGGCTCACTGACAGTTGGCAATGAATCGGTAGACATTCCATCAATGTCAGCTACCACCTCCACCAGTTCAGGTGTTTGAGCTGTATACTCCATAACTGATTCGAACGAATCATCTTCCATTTTAGCTCGTAGAAATGTAGCTGCTTGATGTTTTCCTTGTGTCTCTGACATGGTTATCTCTGGTGATGAGGGTCTGTCCTTACTTTCCATTGCTTTTGTCTCAGGGGACCTCGATAACAATCTTTGTCCTGTGTGTACAACAGACGACTGTGGTGCAGATTCTGTGAGCTGTAAAAAGTCTCCATCTGGTAGGAGTTCAAAATCACCTGCAGGCACCAAGGTCACAGTGGTGTCAGCTCCTGTGTCTGTGTCCAACATTGCAGACTCGGCTAAACTTTCTTCTTTGCCAGCAAAAGTTTCAGCTGATTGGGTTCTATCCTCTGTCCCTGACACAGGCGATCCAGAGGATGACGCTCGACAATCCGCACCCATGAACTCAAGATAAAGCTCAGTATAATCAGAGTCTGAGAGCACTGATTCAGCCGATGTCGATGTGCATGCCGGCTCCCATGGTATAGGTTCCGGCAACTGTGTTTCGTATTGAGGTATGGGTGAGTCGGGGGATAACGATCGGTACTCATTTACTGATACGTACGACTGAGGTGAACGTGGCCTATCGTAAAAGCAGAACTGCAGTGACTCACACTCTCGAACTCTGAGATCAAACACAAATATGGCTGATTCAGCTGAATTAGGCATGTATTCAGTTATGAATTCAGGGGGAAATGGTCTACAATCTACTGGAGATGCCAAAGTGGGGGCTATAACTTCATCAAGGGAACCATCGCCAGCAGGACTATCTGTAGATTGTGATGTAACCGTTTCGGGTGAGAAGGGTCTGTACTCTATGAAAAAGTTTTCAAGATATATGTCTGACAATTCAACGTCTGACCATTGCGATTCAGCGGAATATGGTCTTTGTCCTGCTTCTGCAAGAGAGAACGGAGGGGATGACACCGTCCAATTTAGAATATCTGAATCTGGTGGGAGACTGGAATCATCCACAGTCACTAACTGTGCAACGGATTCAGTACTTGTGTCCATGGCTAATGTCTCTGACTCGGATAAACATTGCCCATCTTGAGTATGGTGTTCATAAGATACAACCGTTTTCTCTGGCTCAGGCACTATTGTCTCAGGTGATGATGAAGCACGGTCTTCCGAGGAAACCCAGGATTCAGGCAAAGACCCTGTACTCTCAGCAACACTTGGGTCAATTAAAAGTGGTCCATGTTCATCCGCAGATGTCAAATGACCGGTTGACACGGGACTAATTTCAGGACGTACGTTTAGCGTTTCAGGTAAAGGATTTCTGTCTTCCACAAGTGATTCTTTTGAAATGTAAGTTTTGCCACTGTGAAACTGGCTTAATTGACTTTGCCCTTCGTATACTGGAAAGACTGACTCTGGCGATAATGACCTGTCCTCCCTTTCCAATGGTATTGATGTTATTAATGATATGTCTTCTGTTGCTAACACATAGGACTGCGGTGATGAGCCTGTGAGTTCTACAGGGCTTGCATCTGGTGGGAATTCAGAATCATCTTTAGGTACCAAGGTCACAATGCCTTCAGCTCTTGTGTCTATGTCTGACTTTTCTGACATGAGTATAGTATTTGGTGACGGTAATGTAGGTTCTGCTAAAGAAACTGAGGATTCATGCAAAACAGCTGTGCACTGATCAACATTTGAGGCAGGAGAGGGTATCCTCTGTTCATCTACAGATGGCAATGAATCACCTAACTGAGCGCTAATGTCAGTAATTACAGTCGCCGATTCAGGTGGCGGGCATGGACTTTCCGTAAGTGGTTTTGGTGAAATATCTACACTATCTATGAGTGATTCAGTCAGTGGATGTTTGCCTTCAGATTCCGGCATGGCTAATTCTGGGAAAAATACTTTATCCTTTGTCTCCATTCTGTTGGTTTCAGTTGACAGTGATCTGAATTCTGACTTTGTCGTGGGGTACCTCAGACACCCAGAGGGCAATGAAGCATTTACAGACTGGGCAGACCAGAAATATTCATCGCTCAAATCCAATAATATGGTGGATGTTTTAATCAGTACTACATCTGCACCAGATACATCTCGTGAAGACCCAGCAGGTTCATCAGTATATTCGGCCATGCTTTCACCCAGCTTCATTGATGATACGATGAGAACTGATCCTTCTTGACTGGATTCACCAGGTGATCCACTAAATACTGGTGATCCCATCTGCTGTGAGCTATCATGAGGAGACAGCCTTGCACTACTGTGAGCTACTTCTGGCAATGACGTGGAGGGCGCCTCGACTGCTGATTCACCTTCACATTTTGATGCTGACCATTCAGGAGACATGGGCCTGCCTTTCACATCCAAAGTCATCAAGCGCTCGAGAGGTCCACTCTCTTCCCTGAACTCATTTTCCTGAGAAACCATTGCCACATCAGGTTCTAAAGCGAGATACTTAGGTGAAGGTGATCTTATTCTTTCTGCCAAAACGTAGGGCTGCGGTGACGATTCTGTGAGTTTCACAATGTCTCCATCTGGTGGGAGTTCTGAATCATCTGCAGGCACTAACAATTCGGGGGACTCAGTTCTTGGGTGTATGTCCGCCATCATTGATTCAGGCACACACAGTCCACCATCATCGACAGGCTCAGCTGTATTCACTTTCTCAAACACCGTTTGTCCCGGTGATGATGACAAGTATTCTTCTGAAGACGCTGGGGATTCCGGTGAAGGTTCTTTGCACTGAAGAACACTTGAGTCAGGTGAGAGTGGTCTGGGCTCACTGACAGTTGGCAATGAATCGGTAGACATTCCATCAATGTCAGCTACCACCTCCACCAGTTCAGGTGTTTGAGCTGTATACTCCATAACTGATTCGAACGAATCATCTTCCATTTTAGCTCGTAGAAATGTAGCTGCTTGATGTTTTCCTTGTGTCTCTGACATGGTTATCTCTGGTGATGAGGGTCTGTCCTTACTTTCCATTGCTTTTGTCTCAGGGGACCTCGATAACAATCTTTGTCCTGTGTGTACAACAGACGACTGTGGTGCAGATTCTGTGAGCTGTAAAAAGTCTCCATCTGGTAGGAGTTCAAAATCACCTGCAGGCACCAAGGTCACAGTGGTGTCAGCTCCTGTGTCTGTGTCCAACATTGCAGACTCGGCTAAACTTTCTTCTTTGCCAGCAAAAGTTTCAGATGATTGGGTTCTATCCTCTGTCCCTGACACAGGCGATCCAGAGGATGACGCTCGACAATCCGCACCCATGAACTCAAGATAAAGCTCAGTATAATCAGAGTCTGAGAGCACTGATTCAGCCGATGTCGATGTGCATGCCGGCTCCCATGGTATAGGTTCCGGCAACTGTGTTTCGTATTGAGGTATGGGTGAGTCGGGGGATAACGATCGGTACTCATTTACTGATACGTACGACTGAGGTGAACGTGGCCTATCGTAAAAGCAGAACTGCAATGACTCACACTCTCGAACTCTGAGATCAAACACAAATATGGCTGATTCAGCTGAATTAGGCATGTATTCAGTTATGAATTCAGGGGGAAATGGTCTACAATCTACTGGAGATGCCAAAGTGGGGGCTATAACTTCATCAAGGGAACCATCGCCAGCAGGACTATCTGTAGATTGTGATGTAACCGTTTCGGGTGAGAAGGGTCTGTACTCTATGAAAAAGTTTTCAAGATATATGTCTGACAATTCAACGTCTGACCATTGCGATTCAGCGGAATATGGTCTTTGTCCTGCTTCTGCAAGAGAGAACGGAGGGGATGACACCGTCCAATTTAGAATATCTGAATCTGGTGGGAGACTGGAATCATCCACAGTCACTAACTGTGCAACGGATTCAGTACTTGTGTCCATGGCTAATGTCTCTGACTCGGATAAACATTGCCCATCTTGAGTATGGTGTTCATAAGATACAACCGTTTTCTCTGGCTCAGGCACTATTGTCTCAGGTGATGATGAAGCACGGTCTTCCGAGGAAACCCAGGATTCAGGCAAAGACCCTGTACTCTCAGCAACACTTGGGTCAATTAAAAGTGGTCCATGTTCATCCGCAGATGTCAAATGACCGGTTGACACGGGACTAATTTCAGGACGTACGTTTAGCGTTTCAGGTAAAGGATTTCTGTCTTCCACAAGTGATTCTTTTGAAATGTAAGTTTTGCCACTGTGAAACTGGCTTAATTGACTTTGCCCTTCGTATACTGGAAAGACTGACTCTGGCGATAATGACCTGTCCTCCCTTTCCAATGGTATTGATGTTATTAATGATATGTCTTCTGTTGCTAACACATAGGACTGCGGTGATGAGCCTGTGAGTTCTACAGGGCTTGCATCTGGTGGGAATTCAGAATCATCTTTAGGTACCAAGGTCACAATGCCTTCAGCTCTTTTGTCTATGTCTGACTTTTCTGACATGAGTATAGTGTTTGGTGACGGTAATGTAGGTTCTGCTAAAGAAACTGAGGATTCATGCAAAACAGCTGTGCACTGATCAACATTTGAGGCAGGAGAGGGTATCCTCTGTTCATCTACAGATGGCAATGAATCACCTAACTGAGCGCTAATGTCAGTAATTACAGTCGCCGATTCAGGTGGCGGGCATGGACTTTCCGTAAGTGGTTTTGGTGAAATATCTACACTATCTATGAGTGATTCAGTCAGTGGATGTTTGCCTTCAGATTCCGGCATGGCTAATTCTGGGAAAAATACTTTATCCTTTGTCTCCATTCTGTTGGTTTCAGTTGACAGTGATCTGAATTCTGACTTTGTCGTGGGGTACCTCAGACACCCAGAGGGCAATGAAGCATTTACAGACTGGGCAGACCAGAAATATTCATCGCTCAAATCCAATAATATGGTGGATGTTTTAATCAGTACTACATCTGCACCAGATACATCTCGTGAAGACCCAGCAGGTTCATCAGTATATTCGGCCATGCTTTCACCCAGCTTCATTGATGATACGATGAGAACTGATCCTTCTTGACTGGATTCACCAGGTGATCCACTAAATACTGGTGATCCCATCTGCTGTGAGCTATCATGAGGAGACAGCCTTGCACTACTGTGAGCTACTTCTGGCAATGACGTGGAGGGCGCCTCGACTGCTGATTCACCTTCACATTTTGATGCTGACCATTCAGGAGACATGGGCCTGCCTTTCACATCCAAAGTCATCAAGCGCTCGAGAGGTCCACTCTCTTCCCTGAACTCATTTTCCTGAGAAACCATTGCCACATCAGGTTCTAAAGCGAGATACTTAGGTGAAGGTGATCTTATTCTTTCTGCCAAAACGTAGGGCTGCGGTGACGATTCTGTGAGTTTCACAATGTCTCCATCTGGTGGGAGTTCTGAATCATCTGCAGGCACTAACAATTCGGGGGACTCAGTTCTTGGGTGTATGTCCACCATCATTGATTCAGGCACACACAGTCCACCATCATCGACAGGCTCAGCTGTATTCACTTTCTCAAACACCGTTTGTCCCGGTGATGATGACAAGTATTCTTCTGAAGACGCTGGGGATTCCGGTGAAGGTTCTTTGCACTGAAGAACGCTTGAGTCAGGTGAGAGTGGTCTGGGCTCACTGACAGTTGGCAATGAATCGGTAGACATTCCATCAATGTCAGCTACCACCTCCACCAGTTCAGGTGTTTGAGCTGTATACTCCATAACTGATTCGAACGAATCATCTTCCATTTTAGCTCGTAGAAATGTAGCTGCTTGATGTTTTCCTTGTGTCTCTGACATGGTTATCTCTGGTGATGAGGGTCTGTCCTTACTTTCCATTGCTTTTGTCTCAGGGGACCTCGATAACAATCTTTGTCCTGTGTGTACAACAGACGACTGTGGTGCAGATTCTGTGAGCTGTAAAAAGTCTCCATCTGGTAGGAGTTCAAAATCACCTGCAGGCACCAAGGTCACAGTGGTGTCAGCTCCTGTGTCTGTGTCCAACATTGCAGACTCGGCTAAACTTTCTTCTTTGCCAGCAAAAGTTTCAGCTGATTGGGTTCTATCCTCTGTCCCTGACACAGGCGATCCAGAGGATGACGCTCGACAATCCGCACCCATGAACTCAAGATAAAGCTCAGTATAATCAGAGTCTGAGAGCACTGATTCAGCCGATGTCGATGTGCATGCCGGCTCCCATGGTATAGGTTCCGGCAACTGTGTTTCGTATTGAGGTATGGGTGAGTCGGGGGATAACGATCGGTACTCATTTACTGATACGTACGACTGAGGTGAACGTGGCCTATCGTAAAAGCAGAACTGCAATGACTCACACTCTCGAACTCTGAGATCAAACACAAATATGGCTGATTCAGCTGAATTAGGCATGTATTCAGTTATGAATTCAGGGGGAAATGGTCTACAATCTACTGGAGATGCCAAAGTGGGGGCTATAACTTCATCAAGGGAACCATCGCCAGCAGGACTATCTGTAGATTGTGATGTAACCGTTTCGGGTGAGAAGGGTCTGTACTCTATGAAAAAGTTTTCAAGATATATGTCTGACAATTCAACGTCTGACCATTGCGATTCAGCGGAATATGGTCTTTGTCCTGCTTCTGCAAGAGAGAACGGAGGGGATGACACCGTCCAATTTAGAATATCTGAATCTGGTGGGAGACTGGAATCATCCACAGTCACTAACTGTGCAACGGATTCAGTACTTGTGTCCATGGCTAATGTCTCTGACTCGGATAAACATTGCCCATCTTGAGTATGGTGTTCATAAGATACAACCGTTTTCTCTGGCTCAGGCACTATTGTCTCAGGTGATGATGAAGCACGGTCTTCCGAGGAAACCCAGGATTCAGGCAAAGACCCTGTACTCTCAGCAACACTTGGGTCAATTAAAAGTGGTCCATGTTCATCCGCAGATGTCAAATGACCGGTTGACACGGGACTAATTTCAGGACGTACGTTTAGCGTTTCAGGTAAAGGATTTCTGTCTTCCACAAGTGATTCTTTTGAAATGTAAGTTTTGCCACTGTGAAACTGGCTTAATTGACTTTGCCCTTCGTATACTGGAAAGACTGACTCTGGCGATAATGACCTGTCCTCCCTTTCCAATGGTATTGATGTTATTAATGATATGTCTTCTGTTGCTAACACATAGGACTGCGGTGATGAGCCTGTGAGTTCTACAGGGCTTGCATCTGGTGGGAATTCAGAATCATCTTTAGGTACCAAGGTCACAATGCCTTCAGCTCTTGTGTCTATGTCTGACTTTTCTGAAATGCGTATAGTATTTGGTGACGGTAATGTAGGTTCTGCTAAAGAAACTGAGGATTCATGCAAAACAGCTGTGCACTGATCAACATTTGAGGCAGGAGAGGGTATCCTCTGTTCATCTACAGATGGCAATGAATCACCTAACTGAGCGCTAATGTCAGTAATTACAGTCGCCGATTCAGGTGGCGGGCATGGACTTTCCGTAAGTGGTTTTGGTGAAATATCTACACTATCTATGAGTGATTCAGTCAGTGGATGTTTGCCTTCAGATTCCGGCATGGCTAATTCTGGGAAAAATACTTTATCCTTTGTCTCCATTCTGTTGGTTTCAGTTGACAGTGATCTGAATTCTGACTTTGTCGTGGGGTACCTCAGACACCCAGAGGGCAATGAAGCATTTACAGACTGGGCAGACCAGAAATATTCATCGCTCAAATCCAATAATATGGTGGATGTTTTAATCAGTACTACATCTGCACCAGATACATCTCGTGAAGACCCAGCAGGTTCATCAGTATATTCGGCCATGCTTTCACCCAGCTTCATTGATGATACGATGAGAACTGATCCTTCTTGACTGGATTCACCAGGTGATCCACTAAATACTGGTGATCCCATCTGCTGTGAGCTATCATGAGGAGACAGCCTTGCACTACTGTGAGCTACTTCTGGCAATGACGTGGAGGGCGCCTCGACTGCTGATTCACCTTCACATTTTGATGCTGACCATTCAGGAGACATGGGCCTGCCTTTCACATCCAAAGTCATCAAGCGCTCGAGAGGTCCACTCTCTTCCCTGAACTCATTTTCCTGAGAAACCATTGCCACATCAGGTTCTAAAGCGAGATACTTAGGTGAAGGTGATCTTATTCTTTCTGCCAAAACGTAGGGCTGCGGTGACGATTCTGTGAGTTTCACAATGTCTCCATCTGGTGGGAGTTCTGAATCATCTGCAGGCACTAACAATTCGGGGGACTCAGTTCTTGGGTGTATGTCCACCATCATTGATTCAGGCACACACAGTCCACCATCATCGACAGGCTCAGCTGTATTCACTTTCTCAAACACCGTTTGTCCCGGTGATGATGACAAGTATTCTTCTGAAGACGCTGGGGATTCCGGTGAAGGTTCTTTGCACTGAAGAACACTTGAGTCAGGTGAGAGTGGTCTGGGCTCACTGACAGTTGGCAATGAATCGGTAGACATTCCATCAATGTCAGCTACCACCTCCACCAGTTCAGGTGTTTGAGCTGTATACTCCATAACTGATTCGAACGAATCATCTTCCATTTTAGCTCGTAGAAATGTAGCTGCTTGATGTTTTCCTTGTGTCTCTGACATGGTTATCTCTGGTGATGAGGGTCTGTCCTTACTTTCCATTGCTTTTGTCTCAGGGGACCTCGATAACAATCTTTGTCCTGTGTGTACAACAGACGACTGTGGTGCAGATTCTGTGAGCTGTAAAAAGTCTCCATCTGGTAGGAGTTCAAAATCACCTGCAGGCACCAAGGTCACAGTGGTGTCAGCTCCTGTGTCTGTGTCCAACATTGCAGACTCGGCTAAACTTTCTTCTTTGCCAGCAAAAGTTTCAGATGATTGGGTTCTATCCTCTGTCCCTGACACAGGCGATCCAGAGGATGACGCTCGACAATCCGCACCCATGAACTCAAGATAAAGCTCAGTATAATCAGAGTCTGAGAGCACTGATTCAGCCGATGTCGATGTGCATGCCGGCTCCCATGGTATAGGTTCCGGCAACTGTGTTTCGTATTGAGGTATGGGTGAGTCGGGGGATAACGATCGGTACTCATTTACTGATACGTACGACTGAGGTGAACGTGGCCTATCGTAAAAGCAGAACTGCAATGACTCACACTCTCGAACTCTGAGATCAAACACAAATATGGCTGATTCAGCTGAATTAGGCATGTATTCAGTTATGAATTCAGGGGGAAATGGTCTACAATCTACTGGAGATGCCAAAGTGGGGGCTATAACTTCATCAAGGGAACCATCGCCAGCAGGACTATCTGTAGATTGTGATGTAACCGTTTCGGGTGAGAAGGGTCTGTACTCTATGAAAAAGTTTTCAAGATATATGTCTGACAATTCAACGTCTGACCATTGCGATTCAGCGGAATATGGTCTTTGTCCTGCTTCTGCAAGAGAGAACGGAGGGGATGACACCGTCCAATTTAGAATATCTGAATCTGGTGGGAGACTGGAATCATCCACAGTCACTAACTGTGCAACGGATTCAGTACTTGTGTCCATGGCTAATGTCTCTGACTCGGATAAACATTGCCCATCTTGAGTATGGTGTTCATAAGATACAACCGTTTTCTCTGGCTCAGGCACTATTGTCTCAGGTGATGATGAAGCACGGTCTTCCGAGGAAACCCAGGATTCAGGCAAAGACCCTGTACTCTCAGCAACACTTGGGTCAATTAAAAGTGGTCCATGTTCATCCGCAGATGTCAAATGACCGGTTGACACGGGACTAATTTCAGGACGTACGTTTAGCGTTTCAGGTAAAGGATTTCTGTCTTCCACAAGTGATTCTTTTGAAATGTAAGTTTTGCCACTGTGAAACTGGCTTAATTGACTTTGCCCTTCGTATACTGGAAAGACTGACTCTGGCGATAATGACCTGTCCTCCCTTTCCAATGGTATTGATGTTATTAATGATATGTCTTCTGTTGCTAACACATAGGACTGCGGTGATGAGCCTGTGAGTTCTACAGGGCTTGCATCTGGTGGGAATTCAGAATCATCTTTAGGTACCAAGGTCACAATGCCTTCAGCTCTTGTGTCTATGTCTGACTTTTCTGAAATGCGTATAGTGTTTGGTGACGGTAATGTAGGTTCTGCTAAAGAAACTGAGGATTCATGCAAAACAGCTGTGCACTGATCAACATTTGAGGCAGGAGAGGGTATCCTCTGTTCATCTACAGATGGCAATGAATCACCTAACTGAGCACTAATGTCAGTAATTACAGTCGCCGATTCAGGTGGCGGGCATGGACTTTCCGTAAGTGGTTTTGGTGAAATATCTACACTATCTATGAGTGATTCAGTCAGTGGATGTTTGCCTTCAGATTCCGGCATGGCTAATTCTGGGAAAAATACTTTATCCTTTGTCTCCATTCTGTTGGTTTCAGTTGACAGTGATCTGAATTCTGACTTTGTCGTGGGGTACCTCAGACACCCAGAGGGCAATGAAGCATTTACAGACTGGGCAGACCAGAAATATTCATCGCTCAAATCCAATAATATGGTGGATGTTTTAATCAGTACTACATCTGCACCAGATACATCTCGTGAAGACCCAGCAGGTTCATCAGTATATTCGGCCATGCTTTCACCCAGCTTCATTGATGATACGATGAGAACTGATCCTTCTTGACTGGATTCACCAGGTGATCCACTAAATACTGGTGATCCCATCTGCTGTGAGCTATCATGAGGAGACAGCCTTGCACTACTGTGAGCTACTTCTGGCAATGACGTGGAGGGCGCCTCGACTGCTGATTCACCTTCACATTTTGATGCTGACCATTCAGGAGACATGGGCCTGCCTTTCACATCCAAAGTCATCAAGCGCTCGAGAGGTCCACTCTCTTCCCTGAACTCATTTTCCTGAGAAACCATTGCCACATCAGGTTCTAAAGCGAGATACTTAGGTGAAGGTGATCTTATTCTTTCTGCCAAAACGTAGGGCTGCGGTGACGATTCTGTGAGTTTCACAATGTCTCCATCTGGTGGGAGTTCTGAATCATCTGCAGGCACTAACAATTCGGGGGACTCAGTTCTTGGGTGTATGTCCACCATCATTGATTCAGGCACACACAGTCCACCATCATCGACAGGCTCAGCTGTATTCACTTTCTCAAACACCGTTTGTCCCGGTGATGATGACAAGTATTCTTCTGAAGACGCTGGGGATTCCGGTGAAGGTTCTTTGCACTGAAGAACACTTGAGTCAGGTGAGAGTGGTCTGGGCTCACTGACAGTTGGCAATGAATCGGTAGACATTCCATCAATGTCAGCTACCACCTCCACCAGTTCAGGTGTTTGAGCTGTATACTCCATAACTGATTCGAACGAATCATCTTCCATTTTAGCTCGTAGAAATGTAGCTGCTTGATGTTTTCCTTGTGTCTCTGACATGGTTATCTCTGGTGATGAGGGTCTGTCCTTACTTTCCATTGCTTTTGTCTCAGGGGACCTCGATAACAATCTTTGTCCTGTGTGTACAACAGACGACTGTGGTGCAGATTCTGTGAGCTGTAAAAAGTCTCCATCTGGTAGGAGTTCAAAATCACCTGCAGGCACCAAGGTCACAGTGGTGTCAGCTCCTGTGTCTGTGTCCAACATTGCAGACTCGGCTAAACTTTCTTCTTTGCCAGCAAAAGTTTCAGCTGATTGGGTTCTATCCTCTGTCCCTGACACAGGCGATCCAGAGGATGACGCTCGACAATCCGCACCCATGAACTCAAGATAAAGCTCAGTATAATCAGAGTCTGAGAGCACTGATTCAGCCGATGTCGATGTGCATGCCGGCTCCCATGGTATAGGTTCCGGCAACTGTGTTTCGTATTGAGGTATGGGTGAGTCGGGGGATAACGATCGGTACTCATTTACTGATACGTACGACTGAGGTGAACGTGGCCTATCGTAAAAGCAGAACTGCAGTGACTCACACTCTCGAACTCTGAGATCAAACACAAATATGGCTGATTCAGCTGAATTAGGCATGTATTCAGTTATGAATTCAGGGGGAAATGGTCTACAATCTACTGGAGATGCCAAAGTGGGGGCTATAACTTCATCAAGGGAACCATCGCCAGCAGGACTATCTGTAGATTGTGATGTAACCGTTTCGGGTGAGAAGGGTCTGTACTCTATGAAAAAGTTTTCAAGATATATGTCTGACAATTCAACGTCTGACCATTGCGATTCAGCGGAATATGGTCTTTGTCCTGCTTCTGCAAGAGAGAACGGAGGGGATGACACCGTCCAATTTAGAATATCTGAATCTGGTGGGAGACTGGAATCATCCACAGTCACTAACTGTGCAACGGATTCAGTACTTGTGTCCATGGCTAATGTCTCTGACTCGGATAAACATTGCCCATCTTGAGTATGGTGTTCATAAGATACAACCGTTTTCTCTGGCTCAGGCACTATTGTCTCAGGTGATGATGAAGCACGGTCTTCCGAGGAAACCCAGGATTCAGGCAAAGACCCTGTACTCTCAGCAACACTTGGGTCAATTAAAAGTGGTCCATGTTCATCTGCAGATGTCAAATGACCGGTTGACACGGGACTAATTTCAGGACGTACGTTTAGCGTTTCAGGTAAAGGATTTCTGTCTTCCACAAGTGATTCTTTTGAAATGTAAGTTTTGCCACTGTGAAACTGGCTTAATTGACTTTGCCCTTCGTATACTGGAAAGACTGACTCTGGCGATAATGACCTGTCCTCCCTTTCCAATGGTATTGATGTTATTAATGATATGTCTTCTGTTGCTAACACATAGGACTGCGGTGATGAGCCTGTGAGTTCTACAGGGCTTGCATCTGGTGGGAATTCAGAATCATCTTTAGGTACCAAGGTCACAATGCCTTCAGCTCTTGTGTCTATGTCTGACTTTTCTGAAATGCGTATAGTGTTTGGTGACGGTAATGTAGGTTCTGCTAAAGAAACTGAGGATTCATGCAAAACAGCTGTGCACTGATCAACATTTGAGGCAGGAGAGGGTATCCTCTGTTCATCTACAGATGGCAATGAATCACCTAACTGAGCACTAATGTCAGTAATTACAGTCGCCGATTCAGGTGGCGGGCATGGACTTTCCGTAAGTGGTTTTGGTGAAATATCTACACTATCTATGAGTGATTCAGTCAGTGGATGTTTGCCTTCAGATTCCGGCATGGCTAATTCTGGGAAAAATACTTTATCCTTTGTCTCCATTCTGTTGGTTTCAGTTGACAGTGATCTGAATTCTGACTTTGTCGTGGGGTACCTCAGACACCCAGAGGGCAATGAAGCATTTACAGACTGGGCAGACCAGAAATATTCATCGCTCAAATCCAATAATATGGTGGATGTTTTAATCAGTACTACATCTGCACCAGATACATCTCGTGAAGACCCAGCAGGTTCATCAGTGTATTCGGCCATGCTTTCACCCAGCTTCATTGATGATACGATGAGAACTGATCCTTCTTGACTGGATTCACCAGGTGATCCACTAAATACTGGTGATCCCATCTGCTGTGAGCTATCATGAGGAGACAGCCTTGCACTACTTTGAGCTACTTCTGGCAATGACGTGGAGGGCGCCTCGACTGCTGATTCACCTTCACATTTTGATGCTGACCATTCAGGAGACATGGGCCTGCCTTTCACATCCAAAGTCATCAAGCGCTCGAGAGGTCCACTCTCTTCCCTGAACTCATTTTCCTGAGAAACCATTGCCACATCAGGTTCTAAAGCGAGATACTTAGGTGAAGGTGATCTTATTCTTTCTGCCAAAACGTAGGGCTGCGGTGACGATTCTGTGAGTTTCACAATGTCTCCATCTGGTGGGAGTTCTGAATCATCTGCAGGCACTAACAATTCGGGGGACTCAGTTCTTGGGTGTATGTCCGCCATCATTGATTCAGGCACACACAGTCCACCATCATCGACAGGCTCAGCTGTATTCACTTTCTCAAACACCGTTTGTCCCGGTGATGATGACAAGTATTCTTCTGAAGACGCTGGGGATTCCGGTGAAGGTTCTTTGCACTGAAGAACACTTGAGTCAGGTGAGAGTGGTCTGGGCTCACTGACAGTTGGCAATGAATCGGTAGACATTCCATCAATGTCAGCTACCACCTCCACCAGTTCAGGTGTTTGAGCGGTATACTCCATAACTGATTCGAACGAATCATCTTCCATTTTAGCTCGTAGAAATGTAGCTGCTTGATGTTTTCCTTGTGTCTCTGACATGGTTATCTCTGGTGATGAGGGTCTGTCCTTACTTTCCATTGCTTTTGTCTCAGGGGACCTCGATAACAATCTTTGTCCTGTGTGTACAACAGACGACTGTGGTGCAGATTCTGTGAGCTGTAAAAAGTCTCCATCTGGTAAGAGTTCAAAATCACCTGCAGGCACCAAGGTCACAGTGGTGTCAGCTCCTGTGTCTGTGTCCAACATTGCAGACTCGGCTAAACTTTCTTCTTTGCCAGCAAAAGTTTCAGCTGATTGGGTTCTATCCTCTGTCCCTGACACAGGCGATCCAGAGGATGACGCTCGACAATCCGCACCCATGAACTCAAGATAAAGCTCAGTATAATCAGAGTCTGAGAGCACTGATTCAGCCGATGTCGATGTGCATGCCGGCTCCATGGTATAGGTTCCGGCAACTGTGTTTCGTATTGAGGTATGGGTGAGTCGGGGGATAACGATCGGTACTCATTTACTGATACGTACGACTGAGGTGAACGTGGCCTATCGTAAAAGCAGAACTGCAGTGACTCACACTCTCGAACTCTGAGATCAAACACAAATATGGCTGATTCAGCTGAATTAGGCATGTATTCAGTTATGAATTCAGGGGGAAATGGTCTACAATCTACTGGAGATGCCAAAGTGGGGGCTATAACTTCATCAAGGGAACCATCGCCAGCAGACTATCTGTAGATTGTGATGTAACCGTTTCGGGTGAGAAGGGTCTGTACTCTATGAAAAAGTTTTCAAGATATATGTCTGACAATTCAACGTCTGACCATTGCGATTCAGCGGAATATGGTCTTTGTCCTGCTTCTGCAAGAGAGAACGGAGGGGATGACACCGTCCAATTTAGAATATCTGAATCTGGTGGGAGACTGGAATCATCCACAGTCACTAACTGTGCAACGGATTCAGTACTTGTGTCCATGGCTAATGTCTCTGACTCGGATAAACATTGCCCATCTTGAGTATGGTGTTCATAAGATACAACCGTTTTCTCTGGCTCAGGCACTATTGTCTCAGGTGATGATGAAGCACGGTCTTCCGAGGAAACCCAGGATTCAGGCAAAGACCCTGTACTCTCAGCAACACTTGGGTCAATTAAAAGTGGTCCATGTTCATCCGCAGATGTCAAATGACCGGTTGACACGGGACTAATTTCAGGACGTACGTTTAGCGTTTCAGGTAAAGGATTTCTGTCTTCCACAAGTGATTCTTTTGAAATGTAAGTTTTGCCACTGTGAAACTGGCTTAATTGACTTTGCCCTTCGTATACTGGAAAGACTGACTCTGGCGATAATGACCTGTCCTCCCTTTCCAATGGTATTGATGTTACTAATGATATGTCTTCTGTTGCTAACACATAGGACTGCGGTGATGAGCCTGTGAGTTCTACAGGGCTTGCATCTGGTGGGAATTCAGAATCATCTTTAGGTACCAAGGTCACAATGCCTTCAGCTCTTGTGTCTATGTCTGACTTTTCTGACATGAGTATAGTGTTTGGTGACGGTAATGTAGGTTCTGCTAAAGAAACTGAGGATTCATGCAAAACAGTTGTGCACTGATCAACATTTGAGGCAGGAGAGGGTATCCTCTGTTCATCTACAGATGGCAATGAATCACCTAACTGAGCGCTAATGTCAGTAATTACAGTAGCCGATTCAGGTGGCGGGCATGGACTTTCCGTAAGTGGTTTTGGTGAAATATCTACACTGTCTATGAGTGATTCAGTCAGTGGATGTTTGCCTTCAGATTCCGGCATGGCTAATTCTGGGAAAAATACTTTATCCTTTGTCTCCATTCTGTTGGTTTCAGGTGACAGTGATCTGAATTCTGACTTTGTCGTGGGGTACCTCAGACACCCAGAGGGCAATGAAGCATTTACAGACTGGGCAGACCAGAAATATTCATCGCTCAAATCCAATAATATGGTGGATGTTTTAATCAGTACTACATCTGCACCAGATATACATCTCGTGAAGATCCAGCAGGTTCATCAGTATATTCGGCCATGCTTTCACCCAGCTTCATTGATGATACGATGAGAACTGATCCTTCTTGACTGGATTCACCAGGTGATCCACTAAATACTGGTGATCCCATCTGCTGTGAGCTATCATGAGGAGACAGCCTTGCACTACTGTGAGCTACTTCTGGCAATGACGTGGAGGGCGCCTCGACTGCTGATTCACCTTCACATTTTGATGTTGACCATTCAGGAGACATGGGCCTGCCTTTCACATCCAAAGTCATCAAGCGCTTGAGAGGTCCACTCTCTTCCCTGAACTCATTTTCCTGAGAAACCATTGCCACATCAGGTTCTAAAGCGAGATACTTAGGTGAAGGTGATCTTATTCTTTCTGCCAAAACATAGGGCTGCGGTGACGATTCTATGAGTTTCACAATGTCTCCATCTGGTGGGAGTTCTGAATCATGTGCAGGCACTAAGGTGACAGTGGCTATGGGTGATGCTTTCCTGAGTTCTACATGTGCACTAGATACAGATTCTTGAGTGGATTCACTTTCTCGAGGAAATATTTCAATTTCAGATTCTGACCAAATAGATTCTGATGGTCGTGATATTTTTCCTAATGGAAAAGTAGACTGTGGTGAGTTTTTTGCAATGTGGTTAATGTTTGCATGTAGTGGGTCATCTAAATTAGTCGAATTCACTTGTGAGTCAAATTTGGAAAAATGTTGTGATGTCTGAGGTACACCCAAATGCCATATTGCATCTTCCAGTAATGAGACTGGCGATGATGGCCTGTTGTCAGACTGTGGTACCATAGTGTTCCACAGGATTTGTCTTTGATATGGTATGGGTGAGTCGGGTGACAGTGCCCTGTAGTCACTTACAGACATCACCGACTCCGGTGATGACATCCTGTTGTCAAGCTCTGAACCCTCAGAAAATGAATCAGTTTCCCACTCAGAAGCATCAGAATGTGGCAGTCGTGTGTGTGGTTCATAATTAGGTGCATGTGTTTTGGAGGCATTTGATTCAGGAGCTGGTGGTGTGCACCCCCTTGGCTGCCTGGATACCTGAATGTGCTCATTTACAGAGTCAGTCTTTATGGGGGGTCCAGGTTTATCAAGGATGGAGTCACAGCTGTGTTTGGTGACTAGGTTAGGTTTTGCAAGCTGTCTACATTTCTCAAGGGTTGAGTCCGAGGAGCAAAAGTGGGCAGAGACTTTTTCCTGTCTGGGCTCCAGGCCTTGATCATCCATGTAGGTCAGTTCAGACTCATTCACAAACAAAGAGGTGGCCCAGTGCAGCCCGCACTCCCCAGACCCACAGGCCTCTGCCCAGTAACTGCTATTTAACTCATCCCACTCAGGTGACTGACTGTTTTTTTCTATGTTACTTTGCCCTGACAGACTGTTTATTCCTGTATTACCATACCCTGATTGGCTATATATTTCTGCTTCACTATGCCCTGATTGGCTACTTATTTCTATGTTATCATAGCTGTGTTTTGCAATGCTGAAGCCTACTTGGTTGTTGTCCCCTGAACTGCTGAGCTCTGATTGGCTGCTGTTTTCTGCACTACTGGTTACTGATTGGCTGCTGTTATCTGTGCTATTGAGACCTGATTGGCCGCTGTTCTCTGTGCTGCTGAGACTTGATTGGCTGCTGTTCACTGTGCTGTTGAGACTTGATTGGTTGCAGTTCTCTAAGCTGCTGAGCCCTGATTGTATGCTGTTTGATGTACTACTGATTTCTGATTGGCTGCGGTTCTCTAAGCTGCTGGAGACTGACTGGCTGCTCTTCTCTTCCTTATTAAAGCAAACCAGCGAGGCAGAATCAGGGGTGGGAGGGTTGGTGTTAGGGGGTGCTGTGGCGCAGTCGTCTGGCAGCTCCACTTCCTCACCCTCGCTCAGGGAAGCACTGGAGCCAAAGGCATAATCCTGAGCTGTCTCTCTCAGCTCCAACCACAGCCCATCAAAGTCACATTCAGCCGTGTCTGACTCTGACAGGATGCTTCCAAAATCCCTGACTATTACCAACCTATTCAAGCTGGACTCCTCACTACCTGGCTCAAAAACCAAATCAGCCTGAGAAGCGCTGGTCAGGACTGGCTTGGGTGTGGGCTCAGCACTTGTGGCAGGTGACTGATTCTGAATGGTTCTTTGGGACACCTGAGACAGGACTGTCACTTTGTAGAGAGGGTCATGCACCAGCGACTCCATTTTCATTGGTAGGTTGCGCTCTGGCAAGTGAGGACTTACTTGTTCTCTGGGCTCTGTGTGTACCTCCTGGCAGAAGGACTGGGCCTGGCCCATCTCCCTGTAACAAGAACCATCGCTTTACCCATCAACCCTTTCACTTTACCCATCAACCCTTTCGCTTTACCCATCAACCCTTTCACTTTACCCATCAACCCTTTCACCGTACCCATCAACCCTTTCGCTTCACCCATCAACCCTTTCACTTTACCCATCAACCCTTTCACCTTACCCATCAACCCTTTCACTTTACCCATCATCCCTTTCACCGTACCCATCAACCCTTTCGCTTTACCCATCAACCCTTTCACTTTACCCCTCAACCCTTTCACCTTACCCATCAACCCTTTCACTTTACCCATCAACCCTTTCACTTTATCCATCAACCCTTTCACTTTACCCATCAACCCTTTTGCTTTACTTAACTGTCCAATTAGTTTACAGTGCAGCCTCAGTTTAGTTTAGTTTAGTTTAAACAGCAAATCTGTCACTTCATGCACAAAACTATTGTTGTCTCAACTCTTGAAGTGAATAGAGTGACATACTCTGGCATTTCCTTTTCTCTCTGCAGGTTGGTCTGCAGCTCCTCTCCGCGGGTGTGTCCTGTGAGATAATTTTGAGGTGTGATTTCATGAAGCGAGGCATGGATAGGTCCTCTTCAGAGGCTGCTGGGGGAGGTCTGTGTGGGGTTACATGATGCACCAGCTTAGGGCTACTGTCCATCTCTTCCTGCAGCACTGAGAAACCTGCACACAGAAACAGACCCAAGGGTACTTTGAAATTTGCACCCAGAAACACACACACACAAATACACAGACACCCACCATACAGGCAGGCAGACGCACACTCGCACACTCAACATATGCACACACAGACAGACACAGACATATAGTAATGTACAGACACAGCAAAACATATTCAAAATTAATGAGTTACTGATGTTAGTTTCAACATTTTCTCTGGTCACTTCAGAGGTCAGAATAGCCTCAATTTTTGAATTACTGATTTCTCTGTGGGGCTTTTTATCATACCATCACTTGGTCCAGTGACGCGGTCCTTCCCTATCTCCATAGGTCCAAGACTGGTCCATTTCATCCATCAGATGTTATGTCCACAGTGGTTGATCTTAGCGAGTGTGCCTTAACAAGGCTGCTTTCTGTGTGCAAATGTTCATTAACATGTAAATGTTCAGCAACTGCAAAAACTACTTCGTACTATAGCCATAAATGAGAGATTTACTCTTTGCCGTACTTTACATGTGCATCAAACCCTTCTACATTTGTAAATATGTGTACATACGTGTGTGTGTGATTGTACATATCCAAGCATGTGTGTATCTGTAGGTGTATGTGTAGATGACTGTGTGTAGGTGTGTGTGGGTGCATGTATGTGTGAGGGTGTGTATGTGTCTATAGGTGTATGTGTAGGCGATTGTGCGTTGGTGTGTGTCCATGCACGTGTAGGTGAGTGTACATACATGGGCATGTATTTGTGAAGGAGTGTGTGTGTGTGTGTGAGTGTGTGTGTGTGTGTGTGT
>JAFBMS010002718.1:0-25322 GCA_019788955.1 Albula glossodonta | reverse complement strand
CATTATGATTATTATAATTCAGGATCTCCTTGACAAGGTTACTTCAACCCTAAGTCACTGCTTCTGTAAATATCTTGCTGTACAACTGGATACAACATAATTACACTGTACAAGTCACTCTGAAAATATGATAAATACCTGCAATATGGCATACAGTCCACACACATACACACTCTCTCTCTCTCTCTCTGCTCCTTTCTAATGCTTTCCAATTAATTCCATCTTTATCTGTGCAGGTTAATTAAATACTGAGGCATCTGATTGGCTCAGAGGACACTCTGTCGCCTTCTTTATCAGCCATTCACAAAGCTGACAGCTTCATTACTCAAATCCAGATGCTCCAGGGTCCCCTTCAACTCTCCAAGTTCATCTCACTCCGCAAAATCTGATGGCCATTTCCTCAAAGGGAAAAACGTCACGGCTGTGACTCACCTCCCAGTATGCTTTTCACCTGCAGGGCCTTTACCAGGGATTGTTCAGACTGTAGAGATAAGCAGTGTTTTTCTCCACCTTCCTTGTTTCTTAAACCACAGGAGGCTTCAGTTGGTAACAGGATTTTTTCGCTGCTGCATTACGGTACCAAACATTCATGGACACAGTGACGTCCTTAACCACAGGGCCCTTGACAAATCAATTTAGAATGTTCTGGCTTCAATGGCAGAGAATTTTCAGTGTTTTTAATCTTATCTGCTGGGTTTATCAAATCTGTTATAAAACAATAACTTTGAAAATAAATACAGGGTTGTACTAAAAGGAGGGTGTGAATTTTTTCTTTTTTTAAATAATATGCATCATAAGTCAGAGCCCCACAGTGGGTGTACTTTACCTTATGGAGTCTGTCTTCTCCAACACACAGCCATTATCAGGGATGTATTCTTACACCTCTTCACCTTCACTGAGTGTGTGTGTGTGCGTGAGTGTGTGTGAGTGTGTGCGAGTGTGTGCGAGTGTGTGTGTGCATATGCATATGAGAGTGTGTGTGCGTGTGTGTGTGTGTGTGCGTGCGTGTGTGAGTGTGTGTTTGCATATGCATGTGAGTGTGTGTGCGTGCGTGCGTGCGTGCGTGAGTGTGTGTGAGTGTGTGTGTGCATATGCATGTGAGAGTGTGTGTGCGTGTGTGCGTGCGTGAGTGGGTGTGTGCGTGAGTGGGTGTGTATATGCATGTGGGAGTGTGTGTGTGTGCGTGCGTGCGTGAGTGAGTGTGTGTGTGTGTGTGTGTGTGTGTGCATATGCATGTGAGAGTGTGTGTGCGTGCGTGCGTGTGTATATGCATGTGAGAGTGTGTGTGCGTACGTGCATGCTTGCGTGCGTGCATGCGTGTGTGTGCATATGCATGTGAGAGTGTTTGCTAAGCAAAAGTGCAGTGGTCAGCAAATGCCCTCATTGGATACCATACTCCACACAAGGTTAGGATATCGACCAGGGGAACCTGACTACAGAGCTTTACTCTCACTCCAAGGCTGGGGTAAGACAGCCAGCTCGAAGTGAAACCAACCTGATTTATTCCCTCATCTTGTAGCTGATGTTGTCTTTTAGGTCTAAAAAGCATATATTCACATGGAATCCAATTTATAAAATCTGATTTTGACTGATTATGTGATTAAAAATCTGATACAAATCCATTTCCTGCCCACTTGATTTATGCCTGTGACTGATCAAATCATGTGTTTTTTTGCCCTCAAATGTTTCTTCATCATACGACACAATAATGACTTTCATCGTCACTCCACACCAAAAAAAAAACCAACACTTTTCAGCCGGTACATGGTTTCAATTAGTCTTAACCGCTGAAACTCACCAAACACCTGAAGGTGAGTCAAACCTACAGTCCAAAAATGACACCGTGAATTTAAAACAAATGCAGACTTAATCTAATGGCGACATCTAGTGGTTAGAATGGCATAACGCAGAAATTGTCATAAATTCGACTTTGTTGACCAATTCCGCTGCTAATAAACAGATAATAGGAGTGATTTAAAAAAACTTCACTACCCACGCGACACTGGGGGAAAGCCCGTTTAAAACTCCATCCTCACAGCTCTTTCTAACGTCCAACAGGCCTTCCATTATTTATGCTCTGGACATACAGGAATGCTCAGGAATGATTTCAGATCGCTAAGTTTTTTAAATGCATATTAGTCAATGAATAGTTTAAAATGTGACCTGCAGTCCCAAATCGTTCAGTCTACTCAGGATAAGCAATTTGTTTTGGATGAACAAACAGCAAGCAGACTGAGTGTGGAACCACCTGCTTACTGGTGATCTAATTCTCTGCAGTGGAGAGCACATTGCTCTAGTTTAGAATAAAATCACTTTTTCATTAAGACTGAATGGTGCACAGCAGAGACTACCTTCTCTGGTCATAACTCAATTTTACAGGGACACTGGATGGCCTACCTCAGGGCTACGCAGGTCTCGTCCGGGGGGCACTCTGGTTGATAATTTCCCCAGCCACACAAGTGAATGAGTCTCCTTGAGCCAGGAAGTGGGGTAATTAGTGAAATCAGGTGTGGTCGGAGCAGATACCTGCAGACACTGCAGCCCTCCTGGACCGTGGTCGGATAACCCTGACCTTCCTTACTCCTGGGACACAGAACTTTTTTTTCCACAGTAATTTTGTTCCTTTTTCTCTTTCTGGAAAAATTTGTACTTATTTTCATCTTCATTGTTATAGATGGTTTGGGCAATAGCTTCTTAATGATTTTTCCCCACATACTGAGATAATCAGTGTAGTTTTAAACTGTGCCGCATTACTAAAGACTAATTTACATTCCAGTTATTAATGATGTCAATGTAATGTGGAATGTTCAGTTGGAGTTTGTGTGCCAGTTTCCAGAGCATGTTGTTTTGTCAGCTCTTTTGCTAAAATCTGTCCCTAGAACTACATTTAGAGAAGCAGTTGCTATGCTTAATTAGCTATTGAATTTCTTTCTGGGGTCCTACTGAGCTTTTAATTACTCCTTATCAATAAACCCGAAAACTTCTGTCTGTATTACTAATTTGCTTAATGAGCACTAATGAATAGGAGCAGATTGCAGGAGTGCCGTTACAGAGAGGCTTGTGCTGTAACCGAGCCCATTTGCAGTAGATCGTACTGGAGACATACAGAGAAACAGTGGGTATATAAAATGGTTTCCAGTAACAATGAGCAGCTAACTGCCATAGGCTCCCTCAGGCCTGACAGAGCAGCTCAGCACCAGGTCCCCTCCTAATCACTCCGCCCGCATGCTAACACTCATCCTGCGCGCTCATGTAAGATGCCTGCTTGAGAAAGTGTTAACTCAGAGCAGAGTGAGCCAAACTCAGCTCTCAGTAACGAGTGTCTACCAGGCTGACTTACAACAGGGTGCTGGCCCAGCATGCACTGCACCAACACACAAGCGGAACCTCAAAACAAGTGCAGAGAGAGACCCTTTTTTTCCCTACATTGGGAAAACCCAAGTTTTGCATGTAGATGGCTTTCCATGTGATATTTTGCGGTTTGTTTCAGTGGGCGTGGCTGAAGGGTTGGCTGGTTTGCTGAAACTTGAGTGGTCAAGAGGCCAGAAGAGAACACTCCATGTTCACATTTGGTGACTTCTTTAGTGGTGTGTGAAATCCCTCACAAAACCAAATATCTATCAGAACTCTGTACCAACAGAGAGACAGGTAGGGCAATGTACAATGAACACAGCAACTACACTTTAATATTTCTGTATTACTGCTCTGTAAAAAAAAAAAAAAAAAAAAAGCAGGCTGAAAATCCACTTAATACAAAATTTTATTACTGCATTTCAAGAAATACCAAGCTTTACGAAACAGAAAGGGTGGAAGGGAGATGTGAGACAAAGCAAAATATATTTACAGATGAATATCTACAGATATTGAAGAGCATTTTAAAGGTAAAACCAAGTGGGAGAGAGAATGACAGACGGTGGAAAGATACAAAGCAGGGGACGAGCGCGACTCTCGCACTGCACCTCAGTCTCCCTGTGCACAGGTGAGTCACACCTGTCAGCACTTCACACGACAAGCTTCCCATTCAGGTACGTACATCAATAAAATAAACTCAACATACCATTTCAGACCAGGTCCAGTGGACCTCAAAAGAGCTCTAAACAAACGATTAAACATGTAAAAGTCTTAAAACTAGGAATGATGTTTTTGTAGCCTCAAAGTGTAGGC
Source organism: Albula glossodonta (assembly GCA_019788955.1). Classification (NCBI taxonomy): domain Eukaryota; kingdom Metazoa; phylum Chordata; class Actinopteri; order Albuliformes; family Albulidae; genus Albula; species Albula glossodonta. The sequence goes on along the minus strand of JAFBMS010002718.1, from coordinate 21,158 downwards.
CCCAGTCGGATGCCTGACTGCTTCTCCTGACAGAATCAACACACTTTACCCAGCAATGCAGGCTGTGCCCAGTCCAACAGACAGACAGACAAAACAAAAACACGTCTTAAAGCAGGTGCAATTCTGGAAGGTTCCAGGGGAAAGGCCTTAGAGAACACCATTCTAAAATCAGGTTCCCTTTGACCCCTCCCCTGCGATTCAGCAGAGCCCCGCCCACACCGGTTTCCCGCTCTCCGGAACGCTGGCGGTCTAGGACGCCTCCTCATCGATTTTGGGCGCCAGGTAATACTTCACATGACCCATATCGGCGATCTTGTACTCCACCACTGGGGGGGGACGGACGGACAACATTAGTACCAAACACTGTATGAGGGTTACAAAATTAAATATTATTCATAAACATAGTTATTATTTGAGCAATTAACTGGCTGTGAGAGGCTGCAATTATTTCATTATGACGAGAGCGCCGTATGAAAGCTGCTGCATCAGATACAGCAGGGCTGATGAGAGGTTAAGTGATACTGCAGCGTTCATTTAACACCGATATCTAAGGTATGAAGGACCACAGTCAAACCGGAAACGGTCCTATACTGATTCAGAAGTGTGCAGTGAATGATTTGAGAAGAATTCAACTTGCTTTTATACTAAATTGTCACAAAATATTTATTGAAATCTATGATCCATTTCATGTTCCCAATATAATCAGTTATAAACATCCATTAAAATACCGTGCATATGAACAGATACGACACAAAACTTGCGTAATCAGCCCTACTCAGGCACTGAGTGACGGGCTGCAGTCAGGCAGGTAGAGTGGCACAGACAGGCGGCTCTAATGAAGGGCTCCATGTCCTAATATCACCCATAATATTAACTGAGCTGTGACACATCTCTGTGCCTCGGTTTCCTGAGTGTCAGGTGGATTCCGATGTATGGTGGTTGCCGTTGGTGACGGCGGTGGAGGCACGCACCCAGGGGGATGTCCGCTGACATGCTCAGCGTGACGGTCTTGGACAGGGGCGTGGCCTTGGTGAAGAAGTTGAGGTAGTTGAGGGCGAAGATGAGCTGCACAGGCTCATTCATCTCAATGGTTACCTGGAGACAAAGGTGAAGGGGTGGAGTTACTGCTAACGATCCAGCCAATCAAACATTAATCACACACAGTCACACTCCGTGTCCAGCCTTTAACATTTAGTGTGTTCTAATGTTTTCAGACATTCACGGTTTCTGAAACACCTTCAGAGTGCCAGAACAGAACTGTGATCATCTATAAAGCGGCTCCATGACAGACTGCTCCTCACCGCCTCGTCCTCCTTGTCCACGTTGCTGGTCTGGGACAGCTTGACGTTCCCGGTTCCCAGCTCCCCCGTGGCGGAGAACTTGACCCCATCCTTGGCACAGGAGATCATGACGGCGTCCCCGATCTGAGACAGGTCCCGGCAGATGCGCGCAAACTCGCCGGACGGCATCTTCACCACGCAGCTGTACTCCTGCTCCTGGAGGGATAGGGAGGAGGGGTTTGGTCAACCCCTCGCTGAGTAAGGCACGTGCTCTCGTACTCACGGGGGCGGTGATATCAGAGGCCCAGCTGACGGGCTGGCTGTCACGTTAATGAGGGTGAACGGAGACCCCAGCATAGGGACGCTCACTTACTGGGATCCCCAGCTGCTCCACATCCAGGTCCATCAGCTTCATCTCATAATCCGACACCTTCTCCTGGTCTGAGAGAGAGACAGACAAAGAGGTCAGGCCCAAGAGTTCCGGAACCCTGCACCCACATTACTATAGCAACAGCCAATGATGGGAGACTGAGGTTTTATGACATCACAAACAAGACATCAAGTACTGTTAGCAGATCCTCACTGAGTTGAGTGTCTGAGTAGGAGGGGAAAAGTTTTTGATTGGTTCACAGAGGTGACTGGCAGCTGATGGCGGCTCCACTGAAACCTCCCCTCGGCAGTTGCTTGTTGTACTGATGGTCTATGATAAAGATAAAGAAGCACAGGCTCAAGGGTACTCACTGGGAGTCTCAAAGACCAGGGCCAGCGTGTCAGCGTTGTCCTCTGCGCGCAGGGTGATGATGTCATCATTGCCTGCACACTTCAGGATCTTGGACATGCTGGGGGCACAAACATTCACTCAGACTAAGAGACAATCAGACTCAGGGTTCTGTGGCCCCGACCCTGTCAGAGCTCTCACCGATCTGCTCATCCTGCATCACTGGCACAGACGGTAAAATTCAAAGCTAGCAGTTTACCAAGTTACAGCAGATTCAAAGCTAATGGTTAGCCAAGTCACTTGGTGGATGCCATTATCTGGAATGAAATGTCAGTTTACAACAGGGACAGTAGAGTGCAGTAGTTGCACAGAGGAATGTACAGCCAGTATAACCAGTAACTGTGTACACAGCTGCTGATCAATATAAGCCTGCACTATGATTACTGCACTATATGACTACTTCTGATTCCTACTGAAAGCGGCTCACAACTTTGATAATGGTAATATATTTTCATTATCACAGACATGCACTGCGGTTGATGATCATTTCCGATCACTAGCATGCTTCAATCGTCTACAATATTATTTTAGGGTTATTGGATGGATAGCACAAAACGCCTCTACTGTCTAAGTTGCATTGAGGCCAGATCAACCCTTCAGAACGCTCTACGGAGTTTCCCGCCAAGAGCCTGTTCAACTGGCGCCGAGGTGACATCACAGCGCGTCATGTGAGTAATACTTCCGTCTCCAAACTTACAAATTCTACCCAACGTTGCAACATAAAATTCACAAAAAAACAGGCTCACTTCATAAACATACGTGTTACAATGATACCCTGTCAGCTGACAAGGTAACTTTGGAAAAGTTAAATATAAGCAACATAGATTATTTCTACAAAACTCACAGGCACTACGAGTATCTGAGGGAGAGTGTTAGAAGGATTTGAATCTTGGCACCACGTTACCGCTTACAGTAACCATGTTACCACCGTCACTGGATGCAAGTTACCAAATGCACTGTGTCGTTACAGCCCCGCTAAGCCGAACTACTCAGAATTAGAAATCATAACTTTGGAACCATGAGGACATTTGGCGCCCTCGCATTATGGCCACTGCGCGGCGCTGCAGCTCCAGTTACTGTAGAGAGTAAGTACGTCATTATAAAACGTGCAGCAACATGCCCAGCAAGTAATACAGACAGAAGGAAGCTATATTCATTAATATTAGAATAGTACCCGCATAAACTCTAAAGCACCGTCTTGCTATTCAACGCGACAACTACATGACACATATTTCCACAGTACAAAGCCGCTGTAATCGTCACATCCTTTAAGAAAAACAGTCAGCCGTTCTGCCAAATGAAAGTACATGTTGGATATAAGTAACGAGGCAATTTTACCGCCTTCACTCACCTGCCCAAGTTGACTCCCATGGCGAGGTTGCGGTCACAGCGGTAGGAGTCGAACCCGTCGCTGCGGAGGGTCAGCTGCACCAGGGAAACATGGGACGAGTCCATGCTTTGCAGGGAGATGCCGGAGGAGCTAACATCCCAACAGGCCTCCGTAATCAGGTCCTTCAGCGCCTCCAGAACCTTCTTCAGAATCGAACCCTGGACAAGCCTAGCCTCAAACATGACTGCGCGTTACTTCAAAAGTTATATAAAACTAGACGGGAAACTAACTTGCAGACAATACAGAAGATAGAAGTTATCGTTGTAGCTTTAGTGCTTCCCTGGTCTACCAAGGTAATATTAAATAGGGTGCTAGCTATAAAAACCAAAATGAAAGATTTTGTTTGTTTACACTGCTGATGTTTAAAATGATCGAAGTTGCTAGAACTTGGGCAGCTGTTGTTAAATCTTCCTATTGCTCCAAGCCGGGAAACCCAGAATATGCAGCACTGCGCGCCCTGCAGTGTCAATTTAATGCGTGAGCTTGCCCGTGTCGTCATTTCCGCTCATCGTCCCCTCCTACATGGAAACTGTGGCACATGGTAGTCCATTGTGGCTCAAACGTGCTACATTCAATCGTGTCACTTTCGTCAGATATCGCTGGGAAAACATCACACCACAAATATCACAAGTCACCATCCCATCTGTGGAAAACTACCTCCCGACTAGGCTACCCACAGCAACAGTTGGACCATAACTGAGTTGCGATAGTGGTCATTCGAGCCAGCATGGCTTCAGCTTGCTAACCGGGTTTTAAAGCCCGCTTACTCTGATTCGTCTTCAAATCAGAGGCTGCTTACACAACAACAAAGTTATGAAAGCGCGCCAAACCGTAGCTACGGCTTCCCCCATGAGTTTCCTCCGATAGCTGCCTTTCCCGTTCAGTAAAGACTGTGTTCTGACTTTCACAACTCAAATCTAATGTTTAACATAAAGTGTAACTAAAATGTAAAGTGAAATGTTGCAAATTTCTGGAAACTGGCAAGCCACGCTTTAAGTGTTGGATATCCAGAATTACGTTAAATAAAGGATATGTGGTAAAAAGCTTATTTGCATATTCATCACCAATCCTTTTCCAGGCACTAAACTAGATATTTTAAGTTAAAAAATTACTCAGTTGTACTGTAACTGCCTAAATACTAGGCAGTTTTTCCAGTCTTTTAGACATATGTACTTATTTATAAATTAAAATATGTATATAACTCATGCAAGATATCTACAGTTTCAAATTTGAGTACCTTCTGAAAGAGAAAACGAAGTGTTTTTGCTGGTGCTGGAGTCAACAACATTTCCCACTTTCTACCACAAGGGGGCAGCATCACCATGTTCTCTTTCTGTACATCCCAAACCAGTTTTTCAAGACAGGTTGACAGGTGAAGCTGCCAGGCTTTTCAAAACGTCTTTTAAATGTATGTAGCCATTGGTAGTTTTGTAATTTTTTATTATGCTAATTGATTTCCTGTGGGTTGTATCAGTGTGACATAGTGACAAGGGAAGCTTGCTAATGTGATGTAAACCTCCAAAACTTTTGGTTAAGAAGTACTAATTCATGTTAGAGCACTTATTTATACTGATAGCTCTACAGTAAATTGTTCATTCAACACCGCTGGAATTTACTGGAGTCTGAAATAGTAGGCCATACTCACAAACACATCTGCTGTGGATGAAGGGACCTCTTCTGAGCCGTTAAATGATAATAAATGACTGAGATTCCCGCCCGTGCTGTGCAGGGGGTTCTGACATTATGGGACGAACAGGAGGGCAGCTGTTTTGTGTTGGTGATGAGCGGCCGCATTCTCGTGTCTGAATTGACCATACTGTATGGCTGCGCAGCTGGCCGAATGTTCTGTTTGGATTAGTCAGTGACTGGCAGCATATGGTAGCCCTGCCCATTACACAGTTTGTGAGTTCACACTCTCAATTTCCTACAACACACGCTATAATGAGCCAAAACAACTGCCCTCCAGCGAGGCTGTGAAACTTCAGTGCTGCAGGTTGATGCAGGTTTTTGCCCTCCAACGATGCTGTGAAACTTCAGTGCAGCAGGGTGATTCAGGTTTTTGTGGTTCCCTTTCAATCAGCATCCAAATAATGCCATGGAAACAAAAGGGTCTGGACATTTCAGCCAATCAAAGACTTAAATGAATCATGGTGAAATGTGCCAAAGAGCAGCAGACGTGATGGCCCTGCAGCCTGGAGCCTGACCGCCCTGCTCTGGGGACACACAGACTGCAGAGGGGTCGTGCTGTAAAGGGGTCCAGCTAGCAGACGTGATGGCCCTGCAGCCTGGAGCCTGACCGCCCTGCTCTGGGGACACACAGACTGCAGAGGGGTCGTGCTGTAAAGGGGTCCAGCTACAGTCCTTTCTCTGTATCTTTCTGCATTGATCTGTGTTGTAGCTTAGTTAATTTGTTAGTTTGAAACTTTGTGTTTGTATCATGCTGTCCTTTCCAGGTCTGTTGAAAAAGAGTTTTAATCTGAATGAGACTGTCTGGTTAAAGACAGGATAATGAAACGGAAGAACTGATTGCCCAAACCTCTTCAGCGTTCCTAAAAGTTTGTACTCAGGCTGTGGGAGGTGAGTGGGGTGGGGTGGGGTGGGGTGGGGTGGGGTGTGATTCACTCACTGCAGTGGAGCAGGGAAAGAGGGAAAGAGGTGTGCGCTGGTACTCTCAGCAGAGAGATCCCTGCACTGAATGTCTGCAGAATCATTTTACAGTCTGTTACATTACCTGGATAAAATTTTATCTTCTTACATCTAAATAGTCAGGGGGAACTATTTTGCCAAATACAAAATGAATGTTGACCCTTTAAAAGGCTGCGGAACAGGGCTGTGCGTAGGTAATGAATGAAATCAGATCACACGCATGGCTCAGAGCTGTGCCAAACACGCAGCCATCACCCCGCTCACACTTACCAAACTAACATTAGCAGAAATGAAGCCTTCAAGAAGATGTGTTTCAAAAGCTGTGCACAAATGTATGTGTTATGAATAAATACTGTGGAACGGACCTGAGTCCTCCTTCCACCTCCTCCTGCAGGACAACACACACACACTCACTCACAAACCTAAATATACCGCACACACACACACACACACTCGCAAACCTAAACATACTGCACACACACAAACACAAACCTAAACACACACACACATGCAAGATCTGAAGTCACTAGTGAGGAAGCAGGGGGGCTTGAGGGCAGAGAGGAAGTCCTCTGCGTCAGCGTGTGTCAGGCTGGGAGCATTGACAGGGAGGGCGGGGAGTTCATGCCTTCATGAAGTGGTGTGAAAAATGACAGCATGTGGAAAAAAGAACAAAGGATTCTGAGCGTGAGTCATTTCCATGATAGCAGAGAAGAAAAAAAGAGGAGTAGGCGCTGCACATTTTGCAGCCAGCGTTTCGATTCAGCCTCGACTCTATCAATCCTCTCCCAACCTTCAAATGTTCGGGGTGCGGGGCGGCCGAAGGGTCACATGGGGCACTCCGATGTGAGAGCAGCTTCTGACACTCAAGGGCTCGCTGAAGGAAACATGATTCATAAACAAACAAAAAAAACTATGCTATTATGAGACTGATAAATATTTTGCTCTTTTGATATTAATTCAGGTTATTTTCCAATCCCAGGTCAAAATGTGTCAGGCTCTTTGTTTTAACATGGATGTGTAATAAATCCTCCAGTCACGTATACCGCAGACGCATTCTGGCAGAGATACAACCAGATCACTGTGATAAAATCCAATAAAAGCACATTAAAGTTTTGAGACACGGTTTGAAGCACCAGCCAGGTTTATGAAAACTGTGGCAGTAAGACGAAATGAAAAGTTATTGTCGCGCTATCGACTTTTTTAGTGTGTGTGTGTGTGTGTGTGTGTGTGTGTGTGTGTGTGTGTGTGTGTGTGTGTGTGTGTGTGTGTGTGTGTGTGTGTGTGTGTGAGTGTGGGTGTGTGTGTGTGTGTGTGTGTGTGTGTGTGTGTGTGTGTGTGTGTGTGTGTGTGTGTGTGTGTGTGTGTGTGTGTGTGTGTGTGTGTGTGTGTGTGTGTGTGTGTGTGTGTGTGTGAGAGTGTGTGTGTGTGTGTGTGTGTGTATTTCAACGCTCAGTTACACAGGTGACATGAGGTTGTGGACACTTCTTCAAAGCTGTGTAGGTATGTGTGTATGGGGGGGGTGTCTTCAGTAATCAATGTCAAATACAACATTCAGAATAAGTGCTTTAAAATGAACTCAGTAAAGTTACAAATGTAACTGACATGAAACAATTATGAAAATAACAGTGAGAAGTGTGATAAGGAAATTCAGCATAAGAAGGAGTTTAAACAGTCGTTTGGGTTGTGGTAATGAGTATAAATGTAAGACACTGGCAAAATTCAACTGAAAGCGAAGGCTATAAAGGAACACTTTCTCTCCATCACTCTTTTGAGAAGTGCACATCATCACTCATAATTACTATCATCACCTTGAGTACTTCAGCACACTGACTCTATTTTCAGGCTGCTGTTTTACTTTTTATTCAAACTGCCTTTAAGTCACCTGAGGTGTTAGCATGTGCCATTCGTAAATTATCAATAAAATTAGGAGTTCATGACATGTTAATGAATTCATCCATGGAAACACATGGTTTGGTGTATTAAAAAATGTAAACAAACACACCTCTGCCCCTGTCCTCTCGTCCGCATCTGTCAGAGCTTCCCCTGGACTGGAAACAAAGAGCAAATTAAGAGTCTTTGCGTTGCTATGGTAATACCTCTTTAACTTGCCTTTTTGACACTTGGTGCTGTGTTTTTATCTTGTATCCTTTTTTATTACACAGCAATTTGTTTCTGTAATAAAGAAATTTATATTTTCTTGTTTACTTTACAAATGAGCCTATACGGTGTGTTAATATAATGCTTCCTAGTCTACGTTTTTGATTTACACCATAAAATGTTTATCTGTTTCTCACACAAAAATAATGCTCTATAAAACCATGAAGCGACAGAAGTGCTGAATCCCTCAGGCTTTTCTCATTAAAAACTGCACGGATATCAGATAGAAAAACTTCTGTCTGTTTACTTTATTGTTGGTGTATTTTGGTCTTAAATGTGAGCTCTGGAGTCCGGCCCACTAGTGCAGATATACCTATAGCTTTGCTGTGTTTGTGGTGGATGCTCATTACAATACAGCGCAGTATTCACTCTTTATTTCTGTTTGTGGTGGATGCTCATTACAATACAGCGCAGTATTCACTCTTTATTTCTGTTTGTGGTGGATGCTCATTACAATACAGCGCAGTATTCACTCTTTATTTCTGTTTGTGGTGGATGCTCATTACAATACAGCGCAGTATTCACTCTTTATTTCTGTTTGTGGTGGATGCTCATTACAATACAGCGCAGTATTCACTCTTTATTTCTGTTTGTGGTGGATGCTCATTACAATACAGCGCAGTATTCACTCTTTATTTCTGTTTGTGGTGGATGCTCATTACAATACAGCGCAGTATTCACTCTTTATTTCTGTTTGTGGTGGATGCTCATTACAATACAGCGCAGTATTCACTCTTTATTTCTGTTTGTGGTGGATGCTCATTACAATACAGCGCAGTATTCACTCTTTATTTCTGTTTGTGGTGGATGCTCATTACAATACAGCGCAGTATTCACTCTTTATTTCTGTTTGTGGTGGATGCTCATTACAATACAGCGCAGTATTCACTCTTTATTTCTGTTTGTGGTGGATGCTCATTACATACAGCGCAGTATTCACTCTTTATTTCTGTTTGTGGTGGATGCTCATTACAATACAGCGCAGTATTCACTCTTTATTTCTGTTTGTGGTGGATGCTCATTACAATACAGCGCAGTATTCACTCTTTATTTCTGTTTGTGGTGGATGCTCATTACAATACAGCGCAGTATTCACTCTTTATTTCTGTTTGTGGTGGATGCTCATTACAATACAGCGCAGTATTCACTCTTTATTTCTGTTTGTGGTGGATGCTCATTACAATACAGCGCAGTATTCACTCTTTATTTCTGTTTGTGGTGGATGCTCATTACAGTACAGCGCAGTATTCACTCTTTATTTCTGTTTGTGGTGGATGCTCATTACAATACAGCGCAGTATTCACTCTTTATTTCTGTTTGTGGTGGATGCTCATTACAATACAGCGCAGTATTCACTCTTTATTTCTGTTTGTGGTGGATGCTCATTACAATACAGCGCAGTATTCACTCTTTATTTCTGTTTGTGGTGGATGCTCATTACAATACAGCGCAGTATTCACTCTTTATTTCTGTTTGTGGTGGATGCTCATTACAATACAGCGCAGTATTCACTCTTTATTTCTGTTTGTGGTGGATGCTCATTACAGTACAGCGCAGTATTCACTCTTTATTTCTGTTTGTGGTGGATGCTCATTACAATACAGCGCAGTATTCACTCTTTATTTCTGTTTGTGGTGGATGCTCATTACAGTACAGCGCAGTATTCACTCTTTATTTCTGTTTGTGGTGGATGCTCATTACAATACAGCGCAGTATTCACTCTTTATTTCTGTTTGTGGTGGATGCTCATTACAATACAGCGCAGTATTCACTCTTTATTTCTGTTTGTGGTGGATGCTCATTACAATACAGCGCAGTATTCACTCTTTATTTCTGTTTGTGGTGGATGCTCATTACAATACAGCGCAGTATTCACTCTTTATTTCTGTTTGTGGTGGATGCTCATTACAATACAGCGCAGTATTCACTCTTTATTTCTGTTTGTGGTGGATGCTCATTACAATACAGCGCAGTATTCACTCTTTATTTCTGTTTGTGGTGGATGCTCATTACAATACAGCGCAGTATTCACTCTTTATTTCTGTTTGTGGTGGATGCTCATTACAATACAGCGCAGTATTCACTCTTTATTTCTGTTTGTGGTGGATGCTCATTACAGTACAGCGCAGTATTCACTCTTTATTTCTGTTTGTGGTGGATGCTCATTACAATACAGCGCAGTATTCACTCTTTATTTCTGTTTGTGGTGGATGCTCATTACAGTACAGCGCAGTATTCACTCTTTATTTCTGTTTGTGGTGGATGCTCATTACAATACAGCGCAGTATTCACTCTTTATTTCTGTTTGTGGTGGATGCTCATTACAGTACAGCGCAGTATTCACTCTTTATTTCTGTTTGTGGTGGATGCTCATTACAATACAGCGCAGTATTCACTCTTTATTTCTGTTTGTGGTGGATGCTCATTACAATACAGCGCAGTATTCACTCTTTATTTCTGTTTGTGGTGGATGCTCATTACAGTACAGCGCAGTATTCACTCTTTATTTCTGTTTGTGGTGGATGCTCATTACAGTACAGCGCAGTATTCACTCTTTATTTCTGTTTGTGGTGGATGCTCATTACAGTACAGCGCAGTATTCACTCTTTATTTCTGTTTGTGGTGGATGCTCATTACAATACAGCGCAGTATTCACTCTTTATTTCTGTTTGTGGTGGATGCTCATTACAATACAGCGCAGTATTCACTCTTTATTTCTGTTTGTGGTGGATGCTCATTACAATACAGCGCAGTATTCACTCTTTATTTCTGTTTGTGGTGGATGCTCATTACAATACAGCGCAGTATTCACTCTTTATTTCTGTTTGTGGTGGATGCTCATTACAATACAGCGCAGTATTCACTCTTTATTTCTGTTTGTGGTGGATGCTCATTACAGTACAGCGCAGTATTCACTCTTTATTTCTGTTTGTGGTGGATGCTCATTACAGTACAGCGCAGTATTCACTCTTTATTTCTGTTTGTGGTGGATGCTCATTACAATACAGCGCAGTATTCACTCTTTATTTCTGTTTGTGGTGGATGCTCATTACAGTACAGCGCAGTATTCACTCTTTATTTCTGTTTGTGGTGGATGCTCATTACAATACAGCGCAGTATTCACTCTTTATTTCTGTTTGTGGTGGATGCTCATTACAATACAGCGCAGTATTCACTCTTTATTTCTGTTTGTGGTGGATGCTCATTACAATACAGCGCAGTATTCACTCTTTATTTCTGTTTGTGGTGGATGCTCATTACAGTACAGCGCAGTATTCACTCTTTATTTCTGTTTGTGGTGGATGCTCATTACAGTACAGCGCAGTATTCACTCTTTATTTCTGTTTGTGGTGGATGCTCATTACAATACAGCGCAGTATTCACTCTTTATTTCTGTTTGTGGTGGATGCTCATTACAGTACAGCGCAGTATTCACTCTTTATTTCTGTTTGTGGTGGATGCTCATTACAGTACAGCGCAGTATTCACTCTTTATTTCTGTTTGTGGTGGATGCTCATTACAATACAGCGCAGTATTCACTCTTTATTTCTGTTTGTGGTGGATGCTCATTACAGTACAGCGCAGTATTCACTCTTTATTTCTGTTTGTGGTGGATGCTCATTACAATACAGCGCAGTATTCACTCTTTATTTCTGTTTGTGGTGGATGCTCATTACAGTACAGCGCAGTATTCACTCTTTATTTCTGTTTGTGGTGGATGCTCATTACAGTACAGCGCAGTATTCACTCTTTATTTCTGTTTGTGGTGGATGCTCATTACAGTACAGCGCAGTATTCACTCTTTATTTCTGTTTGTGGTGGATGCTCATTACAATACAGCGCAGTATTCACTCTTTATTTCTGTTTGTGGTGGATGCTCATTACAATACAGCGCAGTATTCACTCTTTATTTCTGTTTGTGGTGGATGCTCATTACAGTACAGCGCAGTATTCACTCTTTATTTCTGTTTGTGGTGGATGCTCATTACAGTACAGCGCAGTATTCACTCTTTATTTCTGTTTGTGGTGGATGCTCATTACAGTACAGCGCAGTATTCACTCTTTATTTCTGTTTGTGGTGGATGCTCATTACAGTACAGCGCAGTATTCACTCTTTATTTCTGTTTGTGGTGGATGCTCATTACAGTACAGCGCAGTATTCACTCTTTATTTCTGTTTGTGGTGGATGCTCATTACAATACAGCGCAGTATTCACTCTTTATTTCTGTTTGTGGTGGATGCTCATTACAGTACAGCGCAGTATTCACTCTTTATTTCTGTTTGTGGTGGATGCTCATTACAATACAGCGCAGTATTCACTCTTTATTTCTGTTTGTGGTGGATGCTCATTACAGTACAGCGCAGTATTCACTCTTTATTTCTGTTTGTGGTGGATGCTCATTACAATACAGCGCAGTATTCACTCTTTATTTCTGTTTGTGGTGGATGCTCATTACAGTACAGCGCAGTATTCACTCTTTATTTCTGTTTGTGGTGGATGCTCATTACAATACAGCGCAGTATTCACTCTTTATTTCTGTTTGTGGTGGATGCTCATTACAATACAGCGCAGTATTCACTCTTTATTTCTGTTTGTGGTGGATGCTCATTACAATACAGCGCAGTATTCACTCTTTATTTCTGTTTGTGGTGGATGCTCATTACAGTACAGCGCAGTATTCACTCTTTATTTCTGTTTGTGGTGGATGCTCATTACAATACAGCGCAGTATTCACTCTTTATTTCTGTTTGTGGTGGATGCTCATTACAGTACAGCGCAGTATTCACTCTTTATTTCTGTTTGTGGTGGATGCTCATTACAGTACAGCGCAGTATTCACTCTTTATTTCTGTTTGTGGTGGATGCTCATTACAATACAGCGCAGTATTCACTCTTTATTTCTGTTTGTGGTGGATGCTCATTACAATACAGCGCAGTATTCACTCTTTATTTCTGTTTGTGGTGGATGCTCATTACAATACAGCGCAGTATTCACTCTTTATTTCTGTTTGTGGTGGATGCTCATTACAGTACAGCGCAGTATTCACTCTTTATTTCTGTTTGTGGTGGATGCTCATTACAATACAGCGCAGTATTCACTCTTTATTTCTGTTTGTGGTGGATGCTCATTACAGTACAGCGCAGTATTCACTCTTTATTTCTGTTTGTGGTGGATGCTCATTACAGTACAGCGCAGTATTCACTCTTTATTTCTGTTTGTGGTGGATGCTCATTACAGTACAGCGCAGTATTCACTCTTTATTTCTGTTTGTGGTGGATGCTCATTACAGTACAGCGCAGTATTCACTCTTTATTTCTGTTGTGGTGGATGCTCATTACAGTACAGCGCAGTATTCACTCTTTATTTCTGTTTGTGGTGGATGCTCATTACAATACAGCGCAGTATTCACTCTTTATTTCTGTTTGTGGTGGATGCTCATTACAATACAGCGCAGTATTCACTCTTTATTTCTGTTTGTGGTGGATGCTCATTACAGTACAGCGCAGTATTCACTCTTTATTTCTGTTTGTGGTGGATGCTCATTACAATACAGCGCAGTATTCACTCTTTATTTCTGTTTGTGGTGGATGCTCATTACAATACAGCGCAGTATTCACTCTTTATTTCTGTTTGTGGTGGATGCTCATTACAATACAGCGCAGTATTCACTCTTTATTTCTGTTTGTGGTGGATGCTCATTACAGTACAGCGCAGTATTCACTCTTTATTTCTGTTTGTGGTGGATGCTCATTACAATACAGCGCAGTATTCACTCTTTATTTCTGTTTGTGGTGGATGCTCATTACAATACAGCGCAGTATTCACTCTTTATTTCTGTTTGTGGTGGATGCTCATTACAATACAGCGCAGTATTCACTCTTTATTTCTGTTTGTGGTGGATGCTCATTACAATACAGCGCAGTATTCACTCTTTATTTCTGTTTGTGGTGGATGCTCATTACAATACAGCGCAGTATTCACTCTTTATTTCTGTTTGTGGTGGATGCTCATTACAATACAGCGCAGTATTCACTCTTTATTTCTGTTTGTGGTGGATGCTCATTACAATACAGCGCAGTATTCACTCTTTATTTCTGTTTGTGGTGGATGCTCATTACAATACAGCGCAGTATTCACTCTTTATTTCTGTTTGTGGTGGATGCTCATTACAATACAGCGCAGTATTCACTCTTTATTTCTGTTTGTGGTGGATGCTCATTACAATACAGCGCAGTATTCACTCTTTATTTCTGTTTGTGGTGGATGCTCATTACAATACAGCGCAGTATTCACTCTTTATTTCTGTTTGTGGTGGATGCTCATTACAATACAGCGCAGTATTCACTCTTTATTTCTGTTTGTGGTGGATGCTCATTACAATACAGCGCAGTATTCACTCTTTATTTCTGTTTGTGGTGGATGCTCATTACAATACAGCGCAGTATTCACTCTTTATTTCTGTTTGTGGTGGATGCTCATTACAATACAGCGCAGTATTCACTCTTTATTTCTGTTTGTGGTGGATGCTCATTACAATACAGCGCAGTATTCACTCTTTATTTCTGTTCAATTTATGTATGTCATGCGTGGCCAATATTGGCTTAGTGCAATTCATGACAATAAATTGTGTCAAATTACAAGAGAGACATACTCTCTCTCTCTCTCTCTCTCTCTATATATATATATATATATATGGAGAGAGAGTTGACTGTATTACAGTCAGAGGAATGGAGGAGAGACAGTCTATCCCTCTATCCTCACTAGGGTTCTTTCTTTTGCAGCACAATCTTTCTCTTGCTTTAACTATATCACATATTACCCGTTAGAGATCATTTACAGCAGTGCTGTCCTTATATTAATCATAAATCCAATTGTTTTCACAAATTGGATTTTTTATAGTCACACCAATAAAGTGCATGAGAAGTTAAATTTGAATCTGGCAGCGAAATGAAAGAAAAGGAGAGAGATTAAATTCAGAGATGTGAAATAAATAAGAGAGACAAAGCAGAGAACAGAAACAATGTGTGCATTTGTGGCAGGATTAAGCATTGGGGATGGTGGATAATCCTCTACTTTGGCACATGCAAAGCACTTCCTTAACAGTCCATATTGTTTCAGATTCAACGATTTTGTCCATAATTTTTAAATCTAAAGCCCAATATGAGAGTTGGAGAATGAGGGGGACTGGGCCGGACTGGGGCTCAGTATTATGGATTGATTAAAGTGGTATATAAAGATAACGAAATTTGCGCTTGTTCCGCTGGCAGTAGTATTTCACAGTCTGAGAGCCCCCAGCCAGCTCGCTCATGGACTCCAGGAGCTCCTGCACCCAGTCATTTGGCCCAGCGTCTTCCTGCTTTAAAATAAGCCCTGCACGCACTTCCAGGTCTGAGCAAAGGAGCGCAGTGTCTATCAGGGCGTAACTGGTGTGTGAAGAGACAGCATATGCAAACTCCCTGTGCTGGAAGAGGCCTTCTTAAGGTGAAATCTACATATATACAATCTCCACACCTTTGTCAGATCACACAATCTTCTCCATCTCGTTATAAAGTACACAAAGATGAAACTGGCAGCTCTTAAAACTGTACACAAGCAGGCCAGAATCTCCACTGACTAAAGCAGACATTAATCACTGGACCGAAGCGTTCCAGCAAACGCAAACATGCAAAACATATGCAAACACACGCATGCATACACATGCAGAGACACGCACACACAGACGTATACAAAAATGCAGATAACAACAAACAAACACCTTCTCTCTCACACACACAATACACACATTCTACCATGCACGCGCGCGCACACACGCACACACGCACGCACTGGAAGTTTTGAGCTTGTAATTGTTCAAAAACTCTGGAACATTAAGTTCTCTGGCCAAACTTAACACCTCCTCTAATACAAATGAAGAATTTCTGAACTGAGAACAGGAGTCACGCACAGAGGCTTTGAGAGTGCGGAAACAACGCGCCAGAGGATGCTAATGGCTTTAACATTTAGTCAGCTTACAGTACTCTCCAAGGGCTCCCAGCCTCCTGATTCATTAGAATGCATCTCAGAGCATATGCTTAATGTAGGTGTTTGTTTATGTATCAGAGCCAGTGCCCTGATGTTGAGCTGTTGCCTTGGTGTCAGTGTTTCTCAAACCTGTTTTACATATTTATTTTTGATCTGTGTGTTTTTATATTAGCGTTGGTGTGTAACTGTTTGATTAATGAGTTCAGCTTGTTTCCTGTAATTACCTGCGAGTAAATTATGAGATTTATGTATATGTGTGTGTGGGAGAGTGCTGTGTGTGTGTTACCTGTAGGAGACACTCTCCTTCCTCTCAGGTGCACTCTCATGTTGTTTGTAAGAAAAGCCCAACAAACGTACTAACAGGCATGAATGTGTCTGAACGAATCTGACTCACTTTCCCACAGATACATACGAAAGCTGCAGCCAAACCCTGCATCACAGTAATTATACAGGTAACTGCAGGGAGAAATCTATCCTGCAGGAGGCGCCCTCTATCCTTGTCACTCAATTTCTCTCTCTCTCTCTCACACACACACACACACACACACACACACACACACATATGTATACACACACAGATACACAGACAATGTTGGACCAAAGAGGCAATGTGGGGAAAGAAAACTAAAAACAAAATGAGAAAAGTTTGAGCTAGAGAGATGAGAAATATTAAAATATTAAAATGTTTTGTTCTACATCATATTGTTTTGCAAAACAATTTCCTGCCACTAGCACATGGTCAAACATAAGATCTGAAAAAACGACACATAAAAGAAAACCAAAAAAAAAAAAGAAAAAGAGAATGGCGAATGATAGGGATGGAGGAGTGGGGGCCGAGGGAGGGAGAGAGAGAGAGCTGTAAGGAGGGATGAGAGACATGAAGCAGAGGGGCGTTATTGAATTATTGCGCTGTGACTCAGCCACCGCAGAGCTCTCTGTCTGATCACTCTACACTCAGCCTGCTGGACCTCCCCCGCCCCCGCCGTCCCCCGCCCCCACCGTCCGCCTCACAGAGAATTAAAAGGTGTTGAAAGGTGTGAAAATATGCAAATCTGCACACGCTTTTGCTGAGGTTTGTTTTTCTATTCCACACCCAAAATTAGGATGAGAGAAGCCCGTGTTTCACCTGATTAGACATCAGGAGGGTGTCTATCCACATGACTGTATTTTGAGATGGAAAATTTCCATTTTGTCACTTTCTTTGCTTTGGCAACACATGGAATCAAAGTGGGACTGTGCAGCCTGGCCATCAGCAATACATTACTCTACAAATATGTATAACTGCTTATAATTTGCTAAAAACTATTCAAAAAACCCTACATCAAAGTATATAGGATCTGCTTTTGGGTCTTAAACAAGCTAGTTTTACTTGGCAAGAACTGAAATGGGATAAAGTAATTATAGACCAATGTTACAAGTGTATGTGCTTGAGTGAGAGAGAGAAAGAGAGAATGGAAGAACAAAGAAAAAGTGATGGAAAAGACAGCAAAAAAACAAGAGGGAAGTTCTGAGTGCTACTACAAAGCAATGTGTCTTTAAAAGGTGAAATCTGTTCCCCCATTTGATCCACATAAAACAGGAAGAACAGGAGCAAGCTCTCCAAATGCCCTTCCGTGATAAGTCACACATTACCACCTCCTCCTCTCCTCCTCCCTCCTCCCGCTGCCTTTCGGTCCGCGCTCATTTCTGACACAGCTGAGGTGGGAGGGCGGGTTTTGGCAGGGGTAACCTCTGAGCAGATAAATGTCACACTGTCACCGAGCGCGGTGCAAACTGCCAATCAGCTCAGGTGAGGAGTGACAGGGCTCCACCCGCCATCAGAAAGACAGGCTCACTCGCTCTACTCGCTCTCTGCTCACACGTTTCAGAGGCATACACCACGTTTGTCTTCCAAATCAAAAACACGGCATTCATTTTCAAAACACTCTGAGCCTGAGAGCTGTTTATGTCTCAGTCCTTCTGCAAAGGAGCCTGCTTTCCATAGCTCACACCTCTCCTCATGTCAGGATGCAAAACAAGACGTGCGGCAGCAAGGCCGCTGTTCACAGCTTACACAAAAACCAGGCTGTTTAGTAGGACGTGCAATTCAATGCAATCAGAAAAGACTTACATTACAACATCATTTGTTTGAGCTATATCTTTGAAAGCAAGCAAACATCCTTTGTAACTAAATGTCTGTTTTGCTCTGTAACTTTGCCCTTACAGAGAATACGGCCCAATCTGGCCGAGCTGCAGATCCCCATAACAGAGATTACGTTCATACCAGGCACCAGCACAGGTCTTTTTTAATTTTGCAGAAACCATAATGTTTCTGCAGATGCCAGTAACATTTTTCCTGTATTCAGAGCACATAATATAAACACGCTTCACACAAATAATGAAAGGGGGGGAGGGGAGGCAGAGGCGGCTGCGTGCTTGCCGTGGTGGTGTGCGATGCGCACAGACGTAGCTATTTTAATGATAGTGTTGATGTTGTTCATACTCTTCATTGTCAAAGGGGCATTGGGCTCCCTGCTCGCTAAGATAATTTACATATCACATGACAAACTCTCCTTCATTTGCATAAAATGGGCCGGTGAGTGGAGATTCTTGGGAGGAGAGAAGCAAATATGCTTTTCTATATATAACGTGGATTACTGAGGGTTTGGTAAAGATGCTCTCCCTGTTTACTGGCTGAGCTGAGTTCAGTGCTGCATCCACCCAACCCTTCCACAGAGGACCCAGAGGACACTGAGCACCAAGGGATTACTTTGGATCACAAGGTCTTAACCTCTCTATATCCTGCACTGGGATTGAACAGACTCGGGAAACAATGGGTCATGCGATTGGTCAGCCCATGTGACCAGCTATTACCCAAGTACCTCGGGTGGGTCGTAACAAGAGAAAAAGTTTATGCTCATCACCCTGGCTCAATTAGCAAATGAATGAATGGAGTAAACCAAAACTGGTGCCCTCCTGGTGTAGACCACTGTAAAATGTTTCAAACAGGGACATGTGAGCAGTCTTCAGTTGTCATTCATAAGGTTATCATGAGATGTAGCTCACCAGTCAGATCGTGGTATAAATGGGGTAAGTAATAGTAATATACAGTGCTTGGCATGGCTCCAGTGACAGATACAAACCTCCGGTGATTTCAAATGAACCAGCTTCCAGACTGAATCTTGCAGTCACACTCAACATACATGCTTGTGCGCACACACACATACAAATTTATGAACTCTCACTCAACTTAGACACACACACAACTTCGTGGAAGAACACTGAATGTGTGTGTGTTGTGGGGATCATGTGAGAAGCCTGCCCCGGTGGAGGGTGAGAGGTACTGCTGAGAGGAGGCACTGACCCATCCACCCACTCAGACCCATACCGCGGATACCGTGCTGACTCAGGGAACGCTCACAGCTCCACATTCGCCGAGGTGAGCAGAACCAGCACGAGGAGGCCCACCACGCTCTCACACACCGTCTCCCTGCTGGCAGAACCACTGCGAGGGTTACTAAAATATTTAACAATTACGAAAAAAAAGGGCAAAGTCAATCTGAATACAGAAAAAATCTAAACCAAGCAGAACAATCAACCTTAATGATAAATTACATAAATAACATGCTGTGTGGGTATTTTCAATGAATGAATCAATCAATTAATCTGTTTCTCAGTCTGAAATGAAAGTGCTTTAATGAGAAGATGCCTCGGACTGGCAGCTTCCACTGTGCACACTGATCCTACATCTGCTCCACGAGGCGAGGGAGCGTAGCTGCTCACTGGCTTTTCACTGTAATGATTTTGGCAATGGGACACACTGGAAAACGGCAGCCTGCCTAATGAAGTCACCATAAACAGAGGTAGTGACAGGTTTGAAGCATAACCCTGTTTCCTGCAGTCTCCCTGGACTGAGGGAAGGGACAGAAACTACTAAGAGCAGCCATGGAGGAGGAGCAGTCACAGAGGAAGAGCAGCCAAAGAGGAGGAGCAGCCCTCAGTCATCCTCCACCCTCTCTCCATCCTCCTTTTCTGAGATTCTCTGGATAAGTGTCTGCTAAATGCCTAAAGGTAAATGCAAATACCCAAACAGACAATGAACCGATCAACCAATCAGACAATATATCAGCTTTCCAATCAACTAATTAAGGTCAGCCCCAGACATTCTTACCCAGACAAACTGATAAGTTGATGACAGGTGCGTAGATCAGGGTGTATTGCATAAATATTCCAGAGGAGGGCAGCGTTGAGGGATTAGGAGCAGGGCTGAGGAGATGGAGAGAGTGGGGAGGAGTCTCCTGATGTCATAAAGGGGGAGTCTTCGGTGCCAACAGCGCTATTGCGATGTTCTTGGCGAGGATAGGTCTGCTGTCAAACACCACCCTGAGGGTCCTGGCACTGGGGAAGAGGACACCACAGGGAGGCTGGCATACCTGTGCCATGTCAGGCTGGAGGAGGAGGTTCTCCTTCTGGCTCAGGATGTCCCTCAGGTGAGCTAGACGCACACACAGACCTGAGAGAGAGGAACAGTCAACACCGAATGAATCAGCACACCACCCTGCCGACCCACCAGCCCATCAGCGTCAGGTTTTTACGATTTACTGAGGGGTGGTAATCAGCCAAAACGGGCCCTCATTTCCCTCTGAACAGATAATTATCATAATCACCATCATTACCACTCTGCCACTGTCAACTTGTCTTGAGCATCATGGTAAACCCGACTTTGCCCTGTCATCCACATCAGTTATTTGACAGACAGTTTGCACAGGCTAAGTAAACATTCCACTCACCCAAATGCTCTCTATGTTAGGGAGCATATGGACAATAAAAAAACTCTATAATTCAGACCAAAAAAACTTAATTTTCAAGCAATTAAATAATAAAAAGCATAGTTAAAGCTGCCTT
>JAFBMS010002717.1:0-25334 GCA_019788955.1 Albula glossodonta | reverse complement strand
TGTCCGGTTAAAGACTGGAGACCCCACGCTGGGAGATTGCAATGTCTTATGTGCGATTTGACGCTCTGGATTGGGTGTTTGAGGAAGAAGAAGCGAAAGAAAACAGAATTAAGGGATAGAGAATAGTACAAAGGGAATAAACTTAAGTAAAACTGACAGTGGTGGAGGGAATGATAGGGGGAAAATATCTTCCTAAT
Organism: Albula glossodonta; assembly: GCA_019788955.1. Classification (NCBI taxonomy): domain Eukaryota; kingdom Metazoa; phylum Chordata; class Actinopteri; order Albuliformes; family Albulidae; genus Albula; species Albula glossodonta. The sequence goes on along the minus strand of JAFBMS010002717.1, from coordinate 25,137 downwards.
GGAGGTGTAATTACTGTTGTTTGGTTTATGGGTCTTGAGTTTAATTTCTATTTATATTTAGCCCCATTTAAAAGATTAGACTTGTAAAAACCTTGGCAACATTGAGACACTTCTATAAATCCAGGCAGCCTTGTTTTGTGTGTATGTGTATGTGTTTGTGTCTGTTTGTGTTTGAGGGAGAGTGGAGCCATTTGCTTCTCAGCAAGTAGTTTTTGTCATAATGTGTTCATGCAAGCAGACACACATGATTAAATTCTTTTTTTGTGTCCACATTTCATAAACACATTACAAAAGGACATACATTTTACAGATGCATGATGTTAGGATTTGACAAATCATATGCAATAGTGCAGCAATAAGTATAACAGTTGCATATAAAAAGAAAATGTTCAGCTTCCAGTCAAGGAAAGTGAAAGCAGCGCCTCCTCCACATAGAGCATGTGTGCCTTTGTGCTTGAGGGAAAGTGGAGCCGTTTGCTTCTCAGCAAGTAGTTTTTGTTCCCGTCTGTTCACGCAAACAGACACTGACACACGCGTGCACACACACCCGCACACATGCACAAACACAAACTGGATTTTGCTTTGAGCTTATGGAATCAGTGCAGCAGTAGCTTATCCAGAAATACCGAACACTCTCCTGAAATCTACTATCAGCTAATAATACGTATTTATTTAGGCCAGATTACAACCCCAATTAGTTAAGCTGCTGCGTTTCTCTCTATGGGAAAATGTAACAACGAAAAAAACATTTTTGGTACCACATGAAATCCGTAGCTCATTGTATAGTGAGTTAGGTAGGATGTAATGACGGCAGTCCTCAGGAAAGGATAAACCCTGTAAACCCTCTTCACTGGTGTGAAGCGCCCCCTGGTGTTACAAAGGATGCATTGCAGGTTTGACAGTGCACAATTAATGAGAGGAGAAAGATTTTTTAAAACTGATATTTTCCTGCACCATTTCAAAGTTACATATCATAGACTTTTGTGACATTTTCTATTGATCCTTAGAATACAGAAATATTCTGATGAATAACAGTGAATTTCTTCCAAACAGCTGCAATAAGTATGCTTAATAAGGTTGGTGCCTGAGACCTGGTGCATGTATTCATATAGTACATAAATAAACAGTTGGATTGTTAGACTGACTTCACCTTCTTTTGAGATTGTAACCCCATAACCTTTTCCCAGGGCAATTGAATGTGTGTTTTTTTGACTCGTGAAACATACAGTGGGGTCCTAAAGTCTGAGACCACTAATGGAACTGCTTCTATATTGCATTCTTTTATAATTTAACACAACATTTTTTCAGTATAAATTACATTAACAACTTGAGGGAAAAGCTGAATCTTTGAAAAATGTACATGAATTGTAGAATGTCTTTGTTTCTTTATGTCCCCCTTTTGCTTTAATGACAGCGTGCACTGGAGCTGGCATGGACTCCACAAGCTTGTGTAAATCCTGATGATCCATGTTATCCCATGGGCTTTAAGTGCACAAAACTTTCTACGCCTTTATTTCCAGGTTTACATGAAAAAAAATTCCAGTGTAGTCTTAGACTTTTGGACTCTTCTGTATAGTAGTTTAATGGATGCATGAATGTTTTTGCCGCTGGATGGGTGAATAAACATGCAGACTCAGAGCAGTGACTCAGAAGCTCTCTCTCTGTGTCCCTGTCCGTTTTGCAGAGCGGATCACCAGGCCGGGCCCCACTCCCGTCCTGAAGATCGCTCGGGACTTTGGAGAGGGATCCGTGGGGAAGAACACGTCGGTCTCAGTACGACGCCCCCCCGAGTCCTTCGTCCCTGTTGCCACTCCGGCCCCCGGCCCCAGGGATCCCTGTGAGTCCGGGTCGGGCCCTTGCGTGGGGCCCTCGGCCCCCAACGGGACAGCGCTGCTGTGGGGGGACCTCCGGCGGACTCTGTCCTTCGCCTGGGAGCTGCACGTCTACGGTACAGCGGGGCTCTTCCTGCTGCTGGCGGGCGGGGCCCTGCTGGGGCTGCTGCTGTCCCCAGGGCTGCACTGCCCCCACCGGGGCTGCCTGGCTCTGGCCAACGCCCTGCTGCTGCTGGCCGGGGCGCTGCGGGCTGCCCACTTCTTCATCGACCCCTACGGCTCCCGTGGCATCCTGCCCCACTCGGGCGTGGCGGCCCTGTACAACCTGCCGCTGGCCATGCTGCTCTGGGCCCAGGCGGTGCTGGGGCTGCTGGCGCTGAAGGGGGCGGGGATGGTGCTGCTGCCGCCAGGCCTACAGCGCCTCCCCCTGGCCGCCGTGCTGGCGGTGCTGCACTGCACGCTGATGCTGGCGGCCGACCTGCTGTCCCCGGCGCTGTCCCCGGCCGTGCTGGTGGTGGTCCAGACCCTGTCCCTCTCCTGGGGTCTGGGCCTCTGTCTGGGGTACCTGTTCTACGCCTTCCCGCGTCTGCGCCGCCCTCCGCCGCCCCCAAACTCGGAGGACCATGTGCCCCGCCAGGACTGGCAGGGGGCCCAGCGGGCGGGCCGGGTGCTGGGGAGGGTGCTGGCGGTGTGCGCGTGTCTGGGGGCGGTGTGCTGCGGGCTCCACGTCCACGCCACCCTATGGCTGTACGGGCTGCTGGGTGACTGGCGGCGCTTCAGCTGGGGCTGGTGGCTGGTGCAGTTCTGGGCCAGGCTGCTGGAGCTGGCCTGGGCCTTCTCGCTGCTGCTGCTGGCCTCCTGGGTGTTCTGGAGGCCTAGGGGCCGCAGGGGGGACATGGGCCTGGCCGAGGGGCGGATGGGGGCGGACCTGCCTTCCTCCTCCTCTTCCTCCACCTCCATGCAGAGGCACACCTGCTGGGCCAAGATCGTCCAGAGCCTCCGGGGCCGGCCGTGCCGGAAATCGGAAAGCAACGGCATTGGGGGAGGGGGTGCGGGGGAGCTCCCCAACAACTGGGCGGGGCAGGAGCGGCCGGGCGCCGACATCAGCAAGAGCCTGATCAGAAACCGCGACCCGCCCGCCGCGGCCTCGCGTGGCGCCAAGGAGAGCAACCGCGGGCGGAACCAGAAGGGCAGCGGGGGGACGGGAAGCGGCTCCATGGGGTCCCTGCTCAGGCTGCAGTCTCTCGGCCGGCCCCCGCAGCGCTCCCTCAGCTCCAGCCTAGAGCGCGCCAAGGAGTGGGCCCTGGAGAAGGAGTCCGTTCTTTCCCTCAACGACTTCGACCTGCGGCCCCCCTCCCCCATCGACCTGAGCCGCAGCATCGACGAGGCTCTGCACAGGGAGCATTTGCTGCGGGGGGGCAGCCTCTTCAGGCCCCTGGCCAGGCCTTCTTCGCCCCCCTCCCCGGGGCCGCGCCGCCCCCCGCTTTCCTCTTGGCCCCGACGCAGCAGTGACCCCCAGATCAACTTGTCGGACAGCGCAAGCAGCCTGTCCCAGCGACACTCAGACAGGACCGATGAGTCAGCCGCTCCACCAGGGGGCAGCGCAGCTGGCAAACAGGTGACTGCTCCTGCTACGCCCACTCATCTGGGCTGTAGGCTGGCCCCAGACAGCAACATTAGCATTCCCTCCTCTGTCTCGTGCCCCACCTCCCTTCGCCCAGCCCGATCCCCAATCCCTCTGTTCACCACCGGTGGGGAGGACACCAAACCGTTCTTGACGCCGGACTCGGAGACCGAAGTCGCAGCGCAGGATGTGGAAAAGGGACCCGGAAGCAGCTTCCTGGAGGTCAGCCGGCAGGAGGATTCTGCCAGTGTGAGCAGTGACATCATTGACCTCTGAACCCTTGGCTGTGACGTCATCACCATTCCAACCCTGCCAACCAGGGTGAGACCTTACAAACAAAACATGAGCTCAGAAAGACTCGAAACACAAAAAAAGATTAAATATGGACTGTAAAACAGCCAGACAAAGGAAATACATAAAAGGGCACATGCATCAACTCGTTCAAGGTATTTTAGGGTTTGCTTAATATTCGGAACCAGATCATTCCTCCAGCATTGTTAATATATGCAGTAATTAGCCTCACAGACTTCCTGCTGTTGGTTCAGTGCTTTGGGTTGTCTAGACACCAGCCTGGGGGTTCACACTTTTGCAGTGCTTTGCATATGCAGGACTGACTGTCCCAGGCCATGGCTTGGCCATTTCCCACCTACACCAAGGGCCCCACATCCAATGGACTGATTTCATGGCCGTAAAGACCCTGTTAATCCCCTGGAGAGCTATGAGCTTCAGCTATGACTTAACAGAGTGCAATACGAACCGACTGCATGTGGATTTCAACCATTTAATCCAAGAGGAAGCTTGTGGCTCTTTGATGATTCTGAGACAAGTCGTTAGGTTCCTCATCGCTGTGGAGCACTCCTGTCTCTCCTGTAGTCTGTATTATTTACATTGTGTCAGGGGGTGAGTTCAAGTGTATGATATGGAAGCCTTCAGGTGTGCTAATAAGCAGCTCCTGTGTTCCTGCGTAGAGCCCAGTGCAAGTGTGTGTGTGTGTGTGTGGAGCTCTATGTGCAAGTGTCTGTGTGTGGAGCTCTGTGTGACGCAGTGGCACTTTGCCACCTGTGTTCAACTCACACAGGTGTAGAGTACGCCACACTTTATGGAAGTGGAAAATAAAGTTAGTGCTTCTTCCCTGATTCCGTCCTGAAGACTGGGAAAAATTAATATTGAAAAAATGAACATATTATATATACATATATGCTCATGTATGTATTTATACAAGAGGTAGACAAAAAATTGAAACACCAAGTAATGTATAAATAGTTATTAGCTACGTACACATTGGGTCACCCTTTTGCCTTCAGAAGCCTCAGTCTCATTTGGAATGCTCGTATACAAGATTCAACTGTGTCCAGTGGGATATCTGACTGTTTTTCAAGGAAGTGGACCTCAACTTTCCATAATGGTTCAATGATGTTTAGATATGGTGATTATTCGTTCTGGTGTCCATGAGAACACTCTTGCAGCCATTCAGCAGAGTCTATGGGAGCATTATGGGATGGAATATGGGAATGGCTGAAGGAAGTGATTTTTGCTCCGTAAGGTGCACTTGGTCCATCACCGTGATGATCTGTCATATTAGTATGTAAACGTACATATTAGTGTTGATTTTAAAACTTCCTCTCCAGAAGAAACAAAGTGGCTGTTAGTACCAATATTAATAGAATACACATTTCAAAATACAAGTACATTTTCATCTGGTGTTTCCTTTATTTTGTCTGCATCTTGTATATAAATAAATAAATGTGTGTGTGTGTCTGTGTGTGCATGTGTGTATGTATGTACGTACTGTCTAGAGGACCTTGTAACCTTTGTTTGAGTACATCATATGGGTGTCTTTTTTTGTTTTTTAAACAATGAGTTATTTGGTTTTATTTTTGTGGCTTAGCAGTATTTGAACTGACAGGCTCTTCCTTTTAAATGTGATATTCATTCATTTCAAATGTATAGTGCCATACGTGATGGTCACCTTTGGTGGCTGTCACGGTGTAATTTTTTGAGATGAAATGGGGACAGTGACGCCATTGTCGTCCATGCTCGGAATCTAAAGCCGCAGGGCTGCAGTCTTTCTACGCTCAGGGGTTTTAAGATTCCCCCTCCTCTCCTTTGAAATACCAGGACTGTTTTTGCCTCCTCCCGGTGTGTCACAGACACAGCCAACGCACCTTTTGGCAGGTCCGTGAAACACACGTCGGTTAACACACAGGGAGCAGGTAAACACCGACGCAGAGAAACTGTCAATCTGTCAGCCTACACAGACATTGCCGCTTGTTGTCACCATGGCAGCATAGGTGCTACAACATCAACGCATCATAACGTTTCTTTACATCGTGAATAAGAGGCAGTGACTTCTCTGTTCTCAGCCAGAATTCTCACAGTGCATTCCACATTTTTCCTGGTTAATCAAACACAAAATAATCACTACCATAAACACTGTTAGCATGTAGTCTTTAACATTACTGCTTTAAGCATCCAACAGAAATAATATCAGGAAGGAAGTTACATTCTATTCAACAATGACATGGTAATAGTTCTTAATTAGCGCTCTGTATTTACAGGATACTGCATATCAGCATACATACACAGCTATAAGAGATTTAGCGACATAACATTTGGAGGGGAAGAAGCAAGAGAAGAATTACAGGGTCAAAACTGGAATTGTAGTTAGCTGTCTCCCATTATTGGTATATTAAATGCTGTCGGTTAATGAAAAAAAAAACTCTTTTATACAGGTGTACAAGTGAAATTAACATGGAGAGAGATCACAAAGTTTGCACATAAAAGCACTTTGTGCTTGTGAACAAACAGTTGAAGGACTCTAAAACTATTTTGCTATGTAATTATGGCATTTATAACAATTATGCATCTATAATTGCATATATTGTATATAATTATGACAAATCTTACTATTGTACTTTATAATACACTACAGCCCAAAGTGAAAATATTTTTAATAATGGAAGAAAAAGAAAAGGCAATAAGATATACTATTGTGTAAAATACTGTTATTTTTGACAAATCTGAAAGTATGAATATACTCTAAAAAAGAACAAACAATTATTTGCTGTGAATGACAATCTTGGGCAGCCGCTGCTCACTGTCTTTCCTGTTTTCAGTGTTTTTGTATTGAGAAGCGTATGAAAATATTGGGGGCACCACTGTGTTCCTGGTTTCCAGTAAAGTGTGTATTATATTACACCTGCGCACCTGGTGTCTGTAACGTGGGTATGACCCCAGGTGGACAGGTAAGGTACGTGTGCTGTGGAAGTAATCGGACACGCTAAATGTTTACATTCTGTGTCAGACTACATCAAACCTGCATGCATTTGTATTAACAAGCCACAGCTGCCCTGAAAGAAGTAATCTGAAGTGAAAACATCTGATCCAGTGGTGGCTGTTGAACTCAAAACAGGGGAGAAACAACTTTACCTTTATACCCATCATTATATCCAACCTGTTCCCACTTATCCTCCTTGATTATCAATCAAACAAGTAATTCACAGAGTAGCCTAATCAACACCAATTAATGAAATTAGATTAAAACATCCAAGGATATAACAAACGTAACATTAGTTTGCAAAGAACCGCAATTCTATTACAAAATGAAATCGGTAACCAGTTACTCCATTTCTGTTAGCTGATGTTGATTACTTCGTGAATAAATTGATTTATTGTTCACCAAGGAGGATGAAAGGGAACAGGCTGAAAGTAATGATAGGTTTGAAGGGAAAGTTTGTTCCTCCCGTGTTGAGCTCACCAGCTTCCAATGATCTGATCTGATCTGATCTCCTCCTTGAATTGACATCAGGTGGTCGGCTCTTCCTGGACTGGTGGGGCTTGCGTGGCCATTCCCCCGTGACATGGAGTGCCAGGATCCGTCGTATTGTGAACATGAGACACTGACCCCTCTCCTGTTTAAGGTGTCTTTGCTGTCTCCCTCCAGTGCTGTTACCTTTCTAGCCCTGTGAGAGTCATTTTTATCGCTCCGTTACTGTGGCGACGGAGGTTGCTATCTCCCGTTAGCCGTAGAGATCTTGACAACGCCACTCCTTCCGTCCAGACCGCTGTGCGCGTGCAGTACTGTGACGCATCTTCCTCGTCGCTCTGTGGAGGTTCGGACCTGAGGACTCTCTTATTCCGCCCCCCAGGACTTTGTGGTCCTTTTTCTCTCTCTCCTCTTCAGGTGTATTTTTGTGCATATCTGATTTCAAATAAACATGTGGAATCTGAAACTCCAACAAGTTATCTCCTTTCTTGAATGGATTTGCGATCACTGCATTCTTCTGCGTGAATATTTTAACTCATGTTTTCTTAAGGGTTTGCGCGGAAATATAGCAAAAAATGAAGTAATGGAAGAACCATTGTGTAGTCTATAGCTTAGTGTGAACATTTATTGAAATGTGGATAATCAATGATACATTTTAATATTATAAAATGCTATAAGTCTCATTTCAGTAACATACTGTATTAAATGAAGAACTTTCAGAACACAAATGTCTTGCAAATCATAGTTTCATGCACACCTCAATATTGTCAGTTCAGGCCTGTTGTTGGCCTTCTGTGACCAGGTTAAAGTTTGTCTCTGAGTGCATTGTTAACATAACAGCATTTTAATCAGTATTCATTATTTTAAACACCAGGGCTTTACTTAAAAACAGCACAAAGAAATCATTGGTACATTTACTAAAATGTCAGTGAGTTACATTTGCAGTTGACAAGTTTGAGTGCAACACCACCTGAACCAGATCGTATGCATGCCAGACTAAATCTCTGTCCGGAAGCGAAGTGTAGTATGTGTCATCTTCTTCTGGTACTCTTTGTCAAACTGTTCATTTTGAGACACGGTGAAGTGACTCTTCCAGTCCCCAACCTTCCCTGATTGGTAGAAACAGAATGGAAAGAAAGACAGAGAAAAAAGGTGGATTGGCTTCAGTGGATTAATTTGCAAAAGACTTATTCATGATTTTATCCTCTTCTTATCCCCAGTTTGGAACTCTCCTTTTTAACGAGGAGGAAAGAATGGGTCCCCTCTCCCTTATCTACCAACCCTTTCGCATAAATGGAGAGATCTTGAAGTCCATGTATTTGTCCGTAGAGTAGTTTGTCATGCTGTTCTTCTTCATGGCATCAAACCCAACTCCTTCTATCACTTTACATCTCTCCTCCTCAGTCAGGGACAAGCCCAGAAATGAGCACACACGGTCCAGCTCACGACCCCTGTCCTGCAGGACACACACAAAAAAAATGTTCTTTATTCTGATACAGATGTTGATGTTGACCACATTATTTTATCTTGTCTACTACAGCTTTCATGTTGTCTCACCTCTTAGAATCTGTATCTTAACATCTATGACTGGGGGCCTCTGTATGACTCATGTGGTAAAACATTTGCAGGAAGCAGATGTTAGCCCTGTAACTGAGGTTTCAAACCCAAACCACGCCAATGCTGGTTATGGCTTGAGTTCTGCATTGGCAAGGCAATAATTGGCTCAGCCTTGCCGGAGAATTGTAGGTGACAAGCCGGTTAAGTTCATTTGTCTTATCGCCCTCTAGTGGCCACTCCTGGTTGGTTGCCTACATGCCTGTCGATGCAGAGATTGATGATATAGATGACTTCTTCATCCTCTGAGGACATAAGCAGCCTAAAACTGGTAGTGTATCTGTGGTGTGGAAGGAAGTGGGGGCTGGTCAACGCATGAATCAGATTAGTCATGTGTCATGGACCCACCCCTTGAGTTGGTGGGAGCAGGTTGCCGCAGTGGACTAAATGGTTCAACTGCGGGCAGGGTGGGGAAAAAATTGCTCCCCCTCCAAAAATGAATAGAAACAAAAAAAAATCCACAATAACTAGAACCTTTCTCCACTGTAACGTTTACCTCTGCCAGATCTTCATACATCAGGTAGAGGATTTTGGGGTTGGTTTGCTTTTTCTCCCACCACCCTTTCACATGGTCATACCAGGAGCCGAAGACCACTGGGGAACCAAGGAGAGTTTGATCATTAGGGAAGTGTTGTACTACCCACTCCACACTCATATAAAGACACAATCTCACTCAGTCTGTAAAGATGCTTTGGAAAAAATGTAGGATGGGTTTCAGTCTTTTCTTGGATTATGATTGGTTAGGGGTCCTTGCAATAATGCCTCAGGAGCCAATAGACTCCCACTTCCCTGTGAGAGATGTGCCTCTTGTCGAATCAGAGCTGGCCATTCTGAGGCACTGTGTGACCATAAGAGTTTGAAAAAAAAATCAATGGTTTGTAGAATTTGCGTTGGAAGAGTGCATTCTTTTTTTAAATACATTTTTGTCTGCAACTATATGACAGAATTGTGTTACAAAATGTAAAAGATTAGACTCTCATAACTGGGTTTTTCATTAAAAATCACATTTTCAATGAAAATGAAAACTTTTCATATCTAATGACTGACCACAGTCTTTACTTGAACACAAAACATTTTTATTTTATTAAGTTACCCTAATATTAAACAATACATTTGACTTCTGTGACATCAACTACTTTTTTTGTTCTTAATTAATATTTTTAAGGTCATGTTTTATGCAAATGAAGGTTTAGTTTGGGGGGGGGGGGCTGACTCCCCATGACCATTAATATGCTACACCCAGGGTACACGTTCATGGTGGGTGGTGTTTCCCTCCATGCGCTATATAAATACCATCCATTATAACTATGATCATGATTATAATTATTACAATCATTATTATTGCTCACTCCCACACTCACTCTTTCCCTCCTGGAATCTCTGCAGGAAACTGGGCCAGTCTCCCGGCTCCGGCTGTCCCATGTTCATGCGGTCAAAGTGAAAGAAGGACACAACGTTGTCCTTAGCATTGCGGGCCACATAGATGATCTGTAGAGAGAAGACATGTATATGACATAGACAGAAATCACATTAAAAATATGTACCAGTTCATTAGACAGACATTCAGAAAGAGTGAGGGTTATTGACCACAGTATTAGTTATTAAGGTCAGCTTACCCCTCCTTCACGCTAAAGCACTTTGTGATAATGAAAATGCTATATATATATATATATATATATATATATATATATACACACACACAGTACCAGTGAAAAGTTTGGACACACTTTCTCATTCAAGTAAATGGGAAAGTGTGTCCAAACTTTTGACTGGTACTGTATATATAATGAGAAAATGCACAAAAAACAGTCCAGAACTAGGACCAATCAACAACATTGAGGATTAGTTGAAAGTACTGATTGGAATACTCTTTCAAATATTATTTTCTTAACACAGCAATGCAGGTCAAGCAAGGAAATATACAAACAAAGTATAGGCCAGAGAAGCATACTTACACAGACAGTTAATGACATGGGAAATGTTGAAGCAAGAGAAGAGTAAAGCAGTACGTACCCTACAATTTTGTTCCCAGAAGGATTTTGGCACAAACTGCACTGGGAGATGGGTCTTAATCAGGCGTGGAGACGAGGGCATCTTGTCTGCTGCCTCTACACCTGTGTGGGGTGAGGTAGTGCACAGCTCTCATGAAAACAAAAATAATATTCTGTGCAGAATATTTTCCTCCAAATCAAATATCCTTTTTGCCTAGTGATTTAGGCCTATTTTACGTATTGTGCGGAGGTTCTAACCTGATTGTTATCTCTTTAGCATCACATTTCAGAGGTAAAGAGATGTAGTAAATGAAAGTGCAACAGTAGTACCTGATTAGCTGTCTATGTTTTTATTAAATGACAAACAGGCAGCTACATTACTGCTTTGGAATAAAAACATGTGAGTCATATTCACTTCCATTGCTAATGGTGGCGTCTCTCTGACCTGAGGGCTTTCCTGGAGAGCAGACCTCCAGGAACGGGACTCTCTCATAGATTGGCATGGTGGACCCACGCTCTGGAGAACACCTCCCAGAATACAGCATGTCCAGCATGTGAGACACCCAGGTAGTACCTGAGGGAGATGGAGGGATGTAAATATGTACACATCTAATCTGTGCTGAAATGCGCAGATATCACATACAGAATCAGAATCACATGCAAATGATTGGGGTAGACATGTATCACCTCATCAGAGAGAGAGAGGCAGGAAGACATAATGAGAGCAGACTGACAGACCCGCTTTGGGATACGTCGCTATGACGATATCATCAGGTCTTGCTTGGAAGTTCTGCACATTCTCCCAGTTGTCAGTGAAGTAAGTAATCATGGACACACCATGGAAATCAAACAGCTCTGGACGAGGGGGCAGTTCCATCTGAGAGAAACACTTTGACACTTTGATACAATGGCTAAAAGGCAATGAATCTTCCTTTCTGTGAATTATTCACTATATTAATGGTCATAAATGAATGAGTGCCCTTTCTAAAACAAATGAGAACGCAAAATGTCACTGCTCAGAATGACCAGTCTGTAATCGACTTAAAATCCAGATTTAAGAATATAAGAATGCAAAAGAATGAAAGCACTTAATTCAGTCCAACAACTATTTCAACATTTTCAGGCCAAAGACGCCTTGGCTGATGGAGACGGCGGAGGGACCCGTTTTACATATCGTATGAAATCGTGTTGCTTATTAAACCAGGCAGACAATAATTTGTAGGGCGGCCCTATAGTGCCATGTATAAAAGTACTTTGTAATGGTGCATACAATGCTAAGCTGTTAAAATAATAAATATTGACAGATTCATATTTTTATAGAACTAAGGATCACGGACCCCCTGCTGAAGATCTCAGAGGAAGTATCCAGCACTGGACTTTAACATTCCAGAGGTCTCTGTCTCTACTTTATGAGTTGGCAAGCTTTTCCAAGCATTGACAGCTCTGTGTGTTAAACAGTGTTTACCCTTAACTAAATTTCTTTTGTGCCCCTTGACCGACTGACAGAACACCTGACACATGAAAAATGTTGCATCACATTCAACCAAAATGGTCGGCTTTCACATGTTTGTTATTGTTGAGCATGCTGATGTTGGAAGTCATACAGAATTCCAGCTCGTGGTAAATCATTGCTTCTCTTAATTGATTCGAGTTAATTACTCTAGAATCATTCAGCCGATATAATGCTGCGTTCGCGTGCTCCCCAGTATTTTCTTTTCTTGTGGTTATGATAATCCTATCATATCATACACTTTGCGCACCTTGTATCAAACTAGGACAGCGCAAACTACATATACGTCAACAAGGAACTCTTTTTATAATTCCTCACTTTTACGTACACGTTGCTTGTAGTGAACACATATACGCACCTAAAATGTATGAACAAAGAAAACGCAACAGGTATCAGATACAGGTTTTACTTTTTCCTCAAGATTACATTTACTGGTTGAACTACACTTGGTGAAAATACACACACTGTAATGAATCGTTCATGTAACATAGTAATAATATTAGACCATCGTCCGCCTACATTGCTCTTTCTCCTGTGTATTCACGAAGAAGGCTGAACAGTGTGAAGTTACCTCGAATTCGTTTCTGATGTCACTCTTTTCCACGACTGACAAATGAAGTGACAAGCGAGCTACTCTCCAAGACTGCGGTCAGTGCCACTGTTCATATGTAGCAATGCCGCCTAATATATGAGTGGTGCTTTGCTGCCAAGTCAATGATCAATTCGCGCACAACTTTGGACTGAATGAGCAGGAGGGACTAAAACAGGAGTGGCCATTTCTATCGAGGAAACTAAGCTGAAACATTGCGTGTTGGTTGCTTGTTCTGTCGTAAATCTAACAATGAACCATGTTACAGTATGATTCGTAACTCTCTAGCTACAATAGAACGTTTCGCACAAGAAACCGATGGGATTGAACCAAATAATACTTACCACTGAATCACTTTATGATTATCGTGCACACTCATAAGTAAGTGGTTGTACGTTTTTATCCAAAACAATTGAGTTATGGAAGAACCATTGTGTAGTCTACAGCTTAGTGTGAACATTTGTTGAAATGTGGATAATCGATGACACATTTTAATATTATAAAATTCTACAAGTCTCATTTCAGTAACATACTGTATTAAATGAAGAACTTTCAGAACACAAATGTCTTGCAAATCATAGTTTCACGCACACCTCAATATTGTCAGTTCAGGCCTGTTGTTGGCCATCTGTGACCAGGTTAAAGTTTGTCTCTGAGTGCATTGTTAACATAACAGAATTTTAATCAGTATTCATTATTTTAAACACCAGGGCTTTACTTAAAAACAGCACAAAGAATTCATTGGTACATTTACAAAAATGTAAGTGAGTTACATTTGCAGTTGACTGACAAGTTTGAGTGCAACACCACCTGAACCAGATCGCATGCATGCCAGACTAAATCTCTGTCCGGAGGTGAAGTGTAGTATGTGTCATCTTCTTCTGGTACTCTTTGTCAAACTGTTCATTTTGAGACACGGTGAAGTGATTCTTCCAATCCCCAACCTTCCCTGATTGGTAGAAACAGAACAGTTAAAAAGACAGAAAGAACAGGGAGGATTTGTATCTTTGGATTCACTTGCAACAGAAAAATCCATAATTCTATCCATATTTTCTTTTTATACTCCAATTTGGAACTCTCCCTGTCAACAAGGAGGCAAGAATGGGTCCCCTCTCCCTTATCTACCAACCTTTACGCATGAATGGAGAGATCTTGAAGTCCATGACTTTGACAGTGGAATAGTTTGTCATGCTGTTCTTCTTCATGGCATCAAACCCAACCCCTTCTATCACCTTACATCTCTCCTCCTCAGTCAGGGACAAGCCCAGGAACGAGCACACACGGTCCAGCTCAAGGCCCATGTCCTGCAGGACACACAAAGTGAACAAAAAATGTGTCCCAAAACAGTACACATTATATACTGTGCGGCTTCTAATGCTGCTCTTTATTTTGATGTTGATAATAGTGTCAAACATATTGTTTTAACTACGACAGCTTTTGTGCTGTCCCATGTCTTGAGCCTGTGCTGTCTGTATCTTTTAACCGCCATGACAGGGGGCCTCTGGGTGTTTTTTATGTAGCAAGACATTGAGTGCGGCAGCAGATGTTAGCCCTGTAACTGAGGTTTCAAACCCAAGCCACACCAATACTGGTTATGGCTTGAGATCCACATTGGCGAGGCAACAATTGGCTCAGCCTTGCTGGGGAATTATTGGTGACAAGCTGGTTAAGTTCATTTGTCTTATCGCCCTCTAGTGGCCACTCCTGGTTGGTTGCCTGCATGCCTTTCGATGCACAACTGAGGATGTAGCTGACTTCTTCATCCTCTTGTTCATCCTTTGAGGACATAAGCAGCCTAAAACTGGTGCTGTATCTGTGGTGTGGAAGGAAGTGGGGGCTGGTCAACACATGAATCAGATTAGTCATGTGTCATGGCACCCTCCTCCTGGGTTGGTGGGAGCAGGTTGCCGCAGTGGACGAAATAGTTCAAGCTTCTCCTCTAAAACAATCTAGTAAAAAAGAAAAAATACTGCCATAACTAGAACCTTTCACCACTGTAATGTTTACCTCTGCCAGATCTTCATACATCAGGTAGAGGATTTTGGGGTTGGTTTGCTTTTTCTCCCACCACCCTTTCACATGGTCATACCAGGAGCCGAAGACCACTGGGAAACCAAGGAGGAGAGTTTGATCATTATTGAAGTGTTGTACTACCCACTCCACACTCATATAAAGACACAATCTCACTCAGTCTGTAAAGGCACTTTGGAAAAAATGTAAGATGGGTTTCAGTCTTTTCTTGGATTATGATTGGTTAGGGGTCCTTGCAATAATGCCTCAGGAGCCAATAGACTCCCACTTCCCTGTGAGAGATGTGCCTCTTGTTGAATCAGACCTGGCCATTCTGAGGCACTGTGTGACCATAAGAGTCACCTGTTTGCAGAATTTGCATTGTTAGAGTGTATTTAATGTAAACACAAAAGATTAGGTTCATGTAATTGGATTAACCCAAACAAACCTGCATATTGTACTCCCAGACTCTCTCATTCTTTCATAGGTTACAACTATACCTGACTTTGCATTAAAAATCTCATCGTATTTATTGCAAAGGGCAAGGGGTTCCCTGGTGTCTTGGCAAAGCTTTCAACCTGGTACTGAATTGTCCACAATTTTGATTTGCTGAATCCTTCCTCCCCTCTGCAGATCAGCTCATGAAAGATAAACAGTGTTTCACCAAAATGGCTGCCATCCATCACTCATATGGATGGTGCATGTTCATGGTGGGTGGAGTTTCCCTCCTTCACTGTACAGTGGTGAGGGTCCCTTGGGCTATGTAAATGCCGTCCATTATGATTATGATCATTATGACTGTTCCCGTCCACATGCCCACACTTACTCTTTCCCTCCTGGAATCTCTGCAGGAAACTGGGCCAGTCTCCTGGCTCCGGCTGCGCCATGTTCATGCGGGCAAAGTGAAAGAAGGACACAACACTGTCCTTTGCATTGCGGGCAACATAGATGATCTGTAGAGATAAGACGTATATATCACATAGACCCTCCTCCACTTTAAAGCACTTTATGATCATGAAAATATGATATATGTAATGAGAATATGCACAAGAAACATTTTCTGGATCAATCAACAACATTGAGGATTAGTTGGAAGCACTTACTGGAAACCTCCTTCAAATAATATGTTCTTAAAAAAGAAAGGCAGTTTAAGCAGAGAAATTAAAGAGAGAATTAAAGAAAGGAAACACAAACAAATGTGTAGGTCAGAGAAGCACACTTATGCTGATAGTTAATGACATTGGAAATGTTGAAGCAAGAGAAGAAGGAGGTAATACGTACCCTACAGTTTTGTTCCCAGAAGGTTTTCGGCAGAAACTGCACTGGGAGATGGGTCTTAATCAGGCGTGGAGATAAGGGCATCTTGTCTGCTGCCTCTACACCTGTGTGAGGTGAAGCAGTGCACAGCTGTCAATAATCTGTACAGAATATTCATATTTTCGACAGAATCAAATATCCTTTTTGTGTAGTGCTTTAGGCCTATTTAATGCATTGTGTGGAGGTGTTACCTGACTGTTATCTCTTCAGCTTTAGATTTAAGAGGTCAGGTAATCTTTAGTAAATGAAAGTTCAACAGTAGAACCCTTCAATAAAACTAGAGGGCAATAGGTTTATTAAACTACAAACAGGCAGCTACATTACTGCTTTGGAAGAAATACATGTGTCATATTCATTTCCATTGCTAATGGTGGCGTCTCTCTGACCTGAGGGCTGTCCTGGAGCGGTGAACTCCAGGAACGGGACTCTCTCAGAGATGGGCATGGTGGACCCACGCTCTGGGGAGGACTTCCCAAAATACAGGAGGTCCAACATGTGAGACACCCAGGTAGTACCTGAGGGAGATGGAGGGATGTAAATATGTACACATCTAATCTGTGCTGAAATGCGCAGATATCACACACAGAATCAGAATCACATGCAAATGATTGGGGTAGACATGTATCACCCTATTGAAGGCAGGCAGACATAATGAGAGAGATGAGCAGACTGACAGACCCGCTTTGGGATACGTCGCTATGACGATATCATCAGGTCTTGCTTGGAAGTTCTGCAGATTCTCCCAGTTGTCAGTGATGTAATGAGTCAAGGACACTCCATGGAAATCAAACAGCTCTGGACGAGGGGGCAGTTCCATCTGATTGAAACACAAGTTCACCACACTGACATGATACTGGCACTCTGACACTGATAATGACAATTCTGGAATCGACTTAAAATCCAGATTTAAGAATATAAGAATTAATTTACCTACATTCTAGAGAGTATCCAGCACTGAACGTTAACATTCCAGGGGTCTCTGTATCTACTACATGAGTTGGCAAGCTTTTCCAAGCATTGACAATTCTCTGTGTTAAACAGTGCGTAACTAAAGTCCTTGTATGTCCCTTCCCCTTCTGACAAAACATGACCTGAAAAATGTTGTGTCACTCGGTGCGAAACCGAGAAAAGTCATACACCATACCTCCTGGTGTTAAATCATTGCTTCTCTTAACTGACTCCAATTCATGAGTCCTGAATCGCACAACCGAGGTAACGCTGCGTTCGCGTGCACCCCAGTATTTTTTTTCTGCTGTCATGACGGCATTACAGTTTGCGCATATTGCATCAAACTTCGACAGAGCTAACTATACATACGTCAACAAGGAACTTCTTTTCCAATTCCTCACTTTTATGTACACGTTGCTTGTAGTGAACACATATACGCACCTAAAATGTAAGAACAAAGAAAACGCAACAGGTATCAGATACAGGGTTTCCTTTTTCCTTCAGATTAAACTTACTGGTTGAACTACACTTGGTGAAAATACACACATACTGTAATGAGTCGTTCATGTAACATCGTAATAATATTAGACCATCGCCGGCCTACATTGTTCTTTCTCCTGTGTATTTACGAAGAAGGCTGAACAGTGTAAAGTTACCTCGAATTCGTTTCTGATATCACTCTTTTCCACGACTGACAAATGAAGTGACAAGCGAGCTACTCTCCAAGACTGCGGTCAGTGCCACTGTTCATATGTAGCAATACCGCCTAATATATGAGGACTGCTTTTCTGTTGAGTCAATGATCAATTCGTGTTCAACTTTGGACAGAATTATGCGTTTGATCAAGCTGAAGGACTATATCAGGACGTGGCCATTTATATCTAGGCATCTGGTGCAGAGGCGCAGATGCCCCCTCAGAGTCATCGGGACCCCGATCCGCCCCCCCCCCCCACCTTTGAGAAAAAATATACATATTGTGTAAGCTTTAGAGTTGAGACTGTTTCCTCACAGCTTGGTCCCCCCTACTTCAAAAATCTCACGCTGCTGACGTGGTGGTTGCTTGCACATATCAATCCGATCACACTGGGTTTCGGAACTCTCATACTACCAGAAAGCATGTTTTGCAAACAATAGACGCTGACAGGATTGCGCTAAATAATGTTTAACATTTAACCAAATGATACTCACCAAGGAACCAGTTTGTGAGCATCATGCACACCCAGAAGTAGATGGATTTCAGTTTTTAACCAAAAATGTGTGCATCTGCAAGACATTTATGCAGGTATGTGTTCTGACCGCCGAAGACGGCGAATGCACATATTATCTCTCAACGTTCCATTTGTTCCTCGATCCTGGGGGATGAGGATAAGTTGTATTCCTAGGGAATACAACTAATTCTTTAAAATTCTCCATGGATAATTATATGTGCAATCTGAGGATTCAAACTCTTTACCTGCTCTTGGGTTGACTTGATGCTGACTTGACTTAAGTTAATACTTAAGTATTGTTTTTAATGATTAGTGTTGAAATGTAGCAAAAGAGAAAAAGAAAATATACACATGTATTGTGTCAGGTAGACATAGTTTAGGGTGAACAATAAAGTAAATGTAGATAAAAAGAGATACATTTTAGTGCTTGGAAATGATCTAACAAGCTACAAATCACCATTAGATCAAATGAAAAAAACATTACATTACATTATAGTCATTTAGCTGATAATTTTATCCAAAGCAACTTACAGTTGATTAGGCTAACCAAGGGCCAATCCCCCCTGGGAGCAATGCGGGGTTAAGGGTCTTGCTCAAGGGCCCAACAGCAGTGGTGCTCTTTGCTGTGGCTGGACTGGGGCTTGAACCACCAACCTCAAGGGTCCCAAAAAAGGGGTGAATATGAAGTATTTGACTTTCTTATGAATCTGAATCATACTTGTACCTCAGTGTTGTCACTCCCAGTCTGGTGTGAACCTTCTCAATCCATAACTGATAACCATATAATTTAGCTGTGTATCTCAGTGCAGTTTTGACATTCCACAGATTTGTAACAACTGTTTATTATGTAAAACAACAGAGCATCGCTGTCAACCTGAGGTTGAAACACTCAGGGATATTTTCACTAAATTACAAGTTAAGTTACATTTGAAGTTGGCCATCAGGTTTTTGTGTAGCACCACTTGAACCAGATCACAGCTGGAGTTTTGGCTGATGGACGCCAGACTAAATCTCTGTCCGGAAGCGAAGTGTAGTATGTGTCATCTTCTTCTTGTACTCCTTGTCAAACTGTTCATTTTGAGACACGGTGAAGTGATTCTTCCAATCTCCAACCTTCCCTGATTGGTAGAAACAGAATAGATAGAAAGAAAGGGACATGACTACTGTGGATTTATTTTTGAATGACATTTACCCACATACTCTTTATACACTAACTGGGAATGCTCCCTGTGAAAAAGGAGGAGAGAATGGGTCCCCTCTCCCTTATCTACCAACCTTTACGCATGAATGGAGAGATCTTGAAGTCCATGACTTTGATTGTGGAGTAGTTTGTCATGCTGTTCTTCTTCATGGCATCAAACCCAACCCCTTCTATCACCTTACATCTCTCCTCCTCAGTCAGGGACAAGCCCAGGAACGAGCACACACGGTCCAGCTCACGGCCCATGTCCTGCAGGACACACACAAAAATAAGTCCCAAATCTATATACATCCAGTGCTGCATGTAAATTTGGTAATTCTGCTACGTGTTTTGGTCTTAGGATCTATAATATTACTTATGTCTTGATTGCTACACAACTATTGAATAAATACAGGCCTTATCCCTAATTGTTAATGACGGGATCTGCTGGCTAATTTTCCACTTATGTCTGATAAATCTTACCTCTGCCAGATCTTCATACATCAGGTAGAGGATTTTGGGGTTGGTTTGCTTTTTCTCCCACCACCCTTTCACATGGTCATACCAGGAGCCGAAGACCACTGGGAAACCAAGGAGGAGAGGTTGGTCATTAATCAGCTCCTTATTGCATAGCTGTCTGTATCTCATACAGGGACACAATCTCACTTAGTCTATAAAAACGACCCCCAACCATCCCAATCAAGTGTTACTGCTACTGCTGCTATGACTACTACTATTATGACATCATAAACAAAACAAATCTCCCTCATTCTCCAGTCTCTACATTCCATAGCTCTCTCTCACTGCCATTCTTCAGATCCTGGATCAGCTGCTTGCTGGTTTGCCTACTGCATAACACCTGGAACATCTCCCAGAGCACCACCTCCCTTTCACTCTCCACTCTCAACTCCCCCCCCCCCCCCCCCCCCCCCCCCCACACTCACTCTTTCCTTCCTGGAATCTCTGCAGGAAACTGGGCCAGTCTCCAGGTTCCGGCTCCACCATGTTCATGCGGTCGAAGTGAAAGTAGGACACGGCGTTGTCCTTGGAGTTTCGGGCAACATAGATGATCTGTAGAGGATGGGAGTTGCAGACAGGTGTTTGGAATGGAGAGAAGGGTTTTCAGTTTCTGCTTTATTGCTTGTCTTCAAAGACAGAATGAGTTACAATGTTACGACCCACACAAATGTGTGTATGGGGACAGAGTTACAGACCAGAAAGACAATTTGCAGAGATCAGGTAAAAACACGTTCAAGATTAATTTCAGTTTGTCTGTGCATTTCATTTTAATATGGCTAAACCAGTAGCAAGCATTGAACAACACATTTTCAAAACAGCACAGCTAGGAAGCTGTAATATAGAGAACAGCTGCAGTGAAACCAAAGTTCTGTTTAAAAGTTTAATTAAAAGACCAGATATATGGTGGAGTAAGGGGAGAATCAAACCATACGTACCCTACACTTCTGTTCCCAGAAGGATTTGGGCAGGAACTGAACTGGAAAGTGTGTTTTAATCAGGCGAGGAGATGACGTCATGCTTTCAGCTACTTCTACACCTGTGTGTGGAAAGGTAGTGTACACCGGTCAATAAAAATTTCATATTATTTGTGGAACATTCATGTTTTCCAGAATGAAGCCTAGTACTCCAAGACTACTCAACATGTTGTATAGAGATTGTAACCTGGTTGCAATCTGACTCCCACCTGAGACTATAAATGTGTCAAAGGCAGGTTTTCTTTGGTATAGGATAGCTTTGCAGGTGTAATCTTTCGGAGGGTTGTGTTTTTATGGAAGTAGTTTGTAACATGAGAGTAAATGTAGTCCTGAAGCAGTCTTTGCCAGCGCTTTTGCTGGGGGTTTTCCTGACCTGTGGGCAAGCCTGGAACACAGAACTCCAGAAACGGGACTCTCTCAAAGATGGGCATAGAGGACCCACGCTCTGGAGAGCACTTCCCAAAATACAGGAGGTCCAACATGTGAGACACCCAGGTTGTACCTGAGGGAAAAGGAGGAGTGTAAATATAACCACATCGAAACAGTCCCAAAATGCACAGGTAACAGACACAGCAGTGCAGTATCGTGGTTTAGGAACTGGTCTTCTTACTGAATACTCCACAGGGTTGCAGGTTCAATGCCTTGTTCGGGTCCTGCTGTTTTACCCCTGAGCAATCAAGCATCCGACCACATAAATGGACAGTGTGTGGAATTGTAAATCCCTGTATGTTGTTCTGCTAAATAAGAGCGTCTGCTGAATGCATACATTTAAATATCACATACAGAATCAGACACATGCAAATGACTGAAGTAGACATACGTCAGTCCATCACAGACACAGGCAGACAGAATGACGGAGATGAACGGATTGACACACCTGCTTTGGGATACGTCGCTATGACGATGTCATCAGGCTTTGCTTGGAAGTTCTGAACACTCTCCCAGTTATCAGTGAAGTAATGAATCATGGAAACACCATGGAACTCAAACAGCTCTGGACGAGGAGGCAGGTCCATCTGATAGAAACAGGTTCAGAAAGACAAAATGTAATGGTGATGATGTCACAACAGTCAAATACTCTACATGAACAGTGATACCTCATGGCACTGAGAATTTCATACAGAGACTAAAAGATAAATATAGCAAATAAATACAGCCCTTTTTCCTATATACATGAGATGCACACTAATCCTGTCCAGAACTAAACCCCATCTTTTAACTCTGTAAGGAAAAAAAAGGTGCAAAGCCGGTCTTCTTGGTAAAGACTTCTTTATTTACAGAAACGGCAGTAGTCAGAAATACATGAAACATACTCTGGGTTCAGCGGAGTCCAAATGAACTCTGAGCCCTCAGTGAAAGCCTTCTTTATACAGATACATAGCTTTGATCAGGATTAGACGATAATTAAATAACCATAAACCTCCCATCACTGGTCTAGGGAGAGTAGTTCCTGTGGTTGAATATAGGAGGTGTGATAATTGGATTATCTTCCCTAGCCAGAACAGCTCTCAATCACCCATCACCGGTTTCTTTAGAAGTATCAATTACCTACGTCTAGCTTAGGTCCAAGTGACAATTGACGTCTGTGAGCAGAACTGTGGCTACAATAAGGCCATCTAGACAAATGAATCGAGGTAGTTGGATACCTTTGGTGCGATGACCTTTGCTGTCTTTTGCTGTACTGGGTGTGCTGGTTTTAGGGGTTTGGACCAGAATCTTACAACTCTGTTATCTCAAAGCAGTCGAAGAAGCTTATTTTATTTAAAATTAGCACAGCCAAAGACTACAAAAGAGTTCTTTTAGGTTCTCAAGCAGTCAGCAACTAGTCAGCAAATGCAATATGCTGGAATGTGTCCAATTAATTTTCAATATTCTTCCACTCTACCTTTTTGCAATTTTTTTTCCCTCAGAAAGAATTAATAAAACAAAATGCAACATTTTTATAACTGTGTCTGAAGGAGAAATGAGTCTATCCTTGTTCAACAAAGTTTAAAAATATGTACATACACACACTCTCACACACACACACACACACACTCACACACACACACACACACTCACACACACACACACACACACACACACACACACAAAGCACCTACTTCTTTTTGGTCTGCTTTGGCCATGCTGACTGTCTGGCTGTGAAATGAATCCCAGAGGCTGGTCCACTCCTAGTGCAACCCAGGCTACACTGTACCTGGGATGTCATATAAATGTGAAATATATAATGTCAAATCATATCTAACTCAAAGGCATTGTAAACACAGCAAGTGCAATGTTCACAATTCACCATCACCAGCCACAGCCCAGCAAATACTGAATCACAGCGAAGGCACTTTGGGAGGATCATGGGAAATTGCAGTCTCATGCACAGCACAGAGACCTGCCAACTGTTTGCAAGTGTCATCGGCAGGAAGATAAGCATTCCACACGAACAGGACCCAGGGGCACGTTTCAGTGAGCAGGCTGCGTAAAGGTCTGACAGGTATTCAAGGGCTACCTAATGTCACACACAGAATGCACAGGTGCAAGTAAAAAGGGCTTTACAAAGCAGTCTTGAACTCCAACGAAAAAACCCTGACAGAGCCATTCAGACTCTGACCCCAGCGCTCAGCACTTCCAGTGAGACCATTCACGGTGACTTGACTTTTCCGAGGAAAAAAACGGCAGCCCATGGCAAAGTATAGAAGGTTATTTCAAGACTCCTGCCATGCAGCATGTGATCCCTCTCTTGAAACCACTGTGATAGAGCCCTCAGGTGGGATGCATAGGATTGCATTACGTTACATTACAGAAGTTTAGCAGATGTTGTTATCCAGGGCGGCTTACAGCACAAAGTGCATTAGTCAGGGAGAACATTGCCAAAAGCGCCAGAAGTGATGACATAAAACAGGACTAGGACCTTCTAAAGAGCCTGTTGAGGAAAAATTAACCTCAAAAGCTGAAAAAAAACCCTGGTACAAATAGGCATAAACTAAGCAGAAGAGCTGGGGTGGGACAGTAGGCACACATTGATCATTTAAGCGTCAGTAGCACCACTGCCATATCATCTTTACATTAATAATGATAAAAAAAAGATCCATGAAACAAATCCAAACTAAATATGTCATCCAAATTTAGAGGTGTGAAACAAGGGTTAGTTGTCACATAAGTCAGCGAAGGTTTGCCGTAGGTGGGGCTGACAACATAGTTTCAATGGGGCGTAGAAAAGACACCTGGCAGCATTCTTAATGCAAAGTTGCCGTGCAAAGTCCTGACTCACCGTGAGTCAGCCTTATCGCACAGCTCCACTGCGGTCAGTGGTGCTAAGGCTCACAGAACCCTCACCTGACAATTGCTACACTCCGTAAGGTTCCGTAAACGTTCTTACTAAATATGCATTTCACCGACAGGTTCTCTGTAGAACCTTATTCTGAGGGTTAATGTGAAGAACCCCTTAAAGATGTCTGTATCGAAGATGAACCTTTAAGGGTTCCCCCAGCGGGACACATGAAAAACCTTTAAAGGTTCAGGAAAACACTTTTTTTTGCAAGAGTGCACAAACTGAATAAACCCACCTAGGCATGCAAACAGGTTCACTCATTCACTTTGTCATTCTGTACACTCAAGACAGACATACACATCAGCATGTGCGTATATACATTATACATAATTATGCATAATTATACAATCTAATGTGCATTATAAATATACTACTTACTGCAAGCAGGCAGGAAGTGGCTTGAGCCATGGAACTTAGCTGAAAATAATGTGGTAAATAATGTGGTATGATTACAACTAAAAAGAGGTGGGGGCAGGGTGGGGGAGGGGGAGGGTGGCTGTAGCATAAACATATCTAGCCAGGCATATGATTTGTACATGTGTAAAAGATCTGTCCATGGAAGCAGCCATGCCAGGCTCAGCGAAGTGCTCATCAGACAGGCAACACAGTTTCCTCCATTCGGCTGACAGTTACCTCAGCATTGAGGCAGTCTGTCCATGACAATAGAATTCCAGAGGAAAACTGTAACCAGGTCTGCAGGCCTTGGTTTCCCATAAAATTGCTGTTGAGATCG
>JAFBMS010002716.1:0-25347 GCA_019788955.1 Albula glossodonta | reverse complement strand
ACTCAATGAACAGCTTGGCACCGTATGTTCCTGCAAAGAATTTCAACAGCATGGATCCCCTTCCCAAAGCATTTGGGTGATGCGCTGCCCCTATCAAGTGCTTGCAGGCTTCAAACATTGAGCACAATGCTGTTCGTTATTTAAGTTGTTGTGATAGAAATTCAATTAAACGCAGCATTTACAAATACTTGATGCGGACCAGTCTCTGGCACTCACATCGACCGGTCTATGTTATTTCATGAGTTGTGCCACAGCAATTCTGACTGGAGCATTAACAGTCCTCAGATTAGCTAGTCTGCAATGTGGTCTGCATGTTTGCATACTAAACAGCCAAGTCAAATTAGTCAATGCAGTAAAGCCTGCAATCTAAACTATTTATCCATGAGAACAGAATCTCCCAGCCCAACAGGCATGCAATCATTGTCATGTTAAGAGGCAAAGAAAACAATGTTGTGTTTGGCTGCTACATACAAATAAAGGAAGAGGAATGAAAGGTTTGAAAAATTCTTTATTGTAAAAAAATATATCTTTTAATAAACAACAAAAGGCATATTTGTCTTCAGGTTAATTAATTTAAGGTTTGCTCTCAGCCTTGTTAAAAGCTTTTAAATCCCTAAATGAAAACACTGGCTTAATTCTCTATGAGACAGCAATATAAAAGCAACTATAGAAAAATGAGTCAGTGATAAACCCATAATAGCTGATAGTGCTTGTGGATATTAGCCAAATCAGTCAAAATAATTTATGGCTACATTTTGAGGTTATGAGTAATTATTTCACCCATATGTAGGAGCCTTTTTTCTTTCCTATAGATGAATTTACATGAAATATGTATATATTTGTATATATTATAAATATAGGTATATATATGTATTTATTAACACCAGTCACATATATGTGGCCAATATATGTATGACAGTGTCATATCTTCTAAGTCCAAGGGTGGGGGGGGGAAAAAAAAAAAAAAACTTAAAAAGGGACATCTGTGTTTTTGAAGATTCAGCTCAGACTTTAATGTTGACTTATTTATTAGCTGCTCTTTGTAGATTCCAACCACACAAAACATGCTTACTTAGATCTCCAAACACATGCCCATATGGGGCTGTTCCACACTGCACTGAGGAGAAACATCACTTTGACACATACAAAAGTGATTAACTCTGATTTAATCACCCCCACCACACACATGCACGCGCGCACACACACAAACACACACACACCAGAATTGCACGCGAGTCAGCCACAAAAACAGTAAAATTATATAATGTGTTCAGGGGAACGGTGTGAAAAATAATGATGACATATGACAAACTATGAAAAACTGCATCAGTAAAGGGGAACACTGGTTGAAGCTTGCTAAACGGGACAGACAGACACTTAACATGGAAACTACAAACCATAGAACATCCTTAAAAATGACTACAGAATCTGCACCTTCTTGGCCCACTCCTTTGTCTTCTTGGTCCTCCTCCTACTCTTTTTCCTATATCTGGCCAGGTCTGGAGAAAGCCAAAGGAAGATTTCAACATTGTCTATTCAAGTGTTAAACAAGGTATCATTAATCTAAAACCTATTAGATTAGTAGATTCAGCGGTGGTTTCCTGAGCACCTTTTATGGCCTTCCCAACTTCCAGACCTAAACATCACCAGATGCATATTGGAGAGAGTGGGAAATTCATTTCTTCCTCCCTTTTTCTAAATGAACTGAGAATTTTATTCTTGAAAAATGGTTCATTATTGTATAACTATTGCTACATGTGTGACAGTATTCCAAGGACTGAAGGCAAAAGATATCCCATCTACTTCATAAATATTCATATACTTTTGTTTCC
This sequence comes from Albula glossodonta, assembly GCA_019788955.1. Taxonomy (NCBI): domain Eukaryota; kingdom Metazoa; phylum Chordata; class Actinopteri; order Albuliformes; family Albulidae; genus Albula; species Albula glossodonta. Next base: position 23,515 of record JAFBMS010002716.1, on the reverse strand, counting down.
ATTATTTATGCTACTCTTTTTTTGTTTCCATTATCCCTGAATGTAAGGCTGCCTCTGTCATTTTTTCTGTATTGATAAGGGAACATACTGTTTAGCCTATGGCTCACAGTCTCGCAGAATAAATAAGACACAGAATATGGCACAGATCCCAACTGAAAATCCAATTTTAGCAATCCTTTCACTTCCCAAATTACAACATTTGAATCCTGTCCCTTATTCTAATTCCCAACCTCTTGCAGGGATTCCAGGATCATCTCTTTCCCTTTAACTCATATCTCATCAGTATTCCTCTCTTCTGAGGGAGCACACATCCCCTGCTTTCCTGATGGCCATCTCTCTGTGCATTATAGACACCTCCTATTGATGCTTTTTCACCTTATCCACAGAAAATGGCTCACAGTGACCAAGTGCCTTGTCAAGACTTACTTGATTTAAGTGTTTCTTTCCTGGAGTAAAGTATTCCTAATACACAAAAAAAGTTATTTAAGATCTTGATGACATGCTTGACAAAATCCAATTTCCATTTTCTGTGCCCACTCACACTCAGAATAACAGGATATTATTTAAGGCTGTTCAGTATGGAAGAATGGGTTTGCGATCACTCGGATATACACACACAAGAATTTTCAAAACCATACATTTATTCCAATGCGCTCATTTAAACAACTCAATCCAAGCACCTGGAGGAAGAGGACTTAGTGTATAAAGAACTTGAACTAACTGTGCAGTACATAGTTCTGGAATATAGAAACACTGTTATAATTCAGCTGTGGTATTTGGGGGGGATGGAGAAAAACATCACAGAATATAAACAACACATAGCATGGAAGAGTCAGAAAAGTGAGTAATGTGACTGCAGTCAGGAGCACTGTGGCCTCAGTTAGCCTCTCTGCGGTGAGAATGCAGGTCAGTCTCTTCTTAGAACCAGAGAGAGACTTTGACAATGGAACATGCTGGGTGGAGTCCTATATCAAACAACACAGATTTATATACATCTTCCATCTACTGACCAAGCACGAACCAAGAGCATAATTCCACAAGATACGTCAGGAAAAACAGTCAGGAATTTAAGTGAAATGAGGGATTCTGTGTGATGTTCAGATTTACTAGGAAGAAAAACGTAAAACAACGACACTCCCAGAATTCCAAGTAGTGAACCCAGTGAAAAGGGAATGTCACCAAGTTGTAAACACTTCCTGTCAGGAAGGGAGAACTTCCTTAATCCTGAAATGGCCCACTTGGCCTTTAGTTTCCATGAACAGAGGCAGTCCCTGCCTGCCTCTTGCCTTCAAGAAAATTATTCTGTCTGTGTGTCTACAAACCCACTCATGCCAGTGAAGTAGAAAACACACTACCATGGCCCTTGTAGTGTCAACATTTTGCCTACCGTAGCAATACAAATAACATAATAAGACATAAATTGTATAAATTAAATGCAACTGAGTACATTTTAATTGTAGTAATGAAACAAAGAATAAAAGGTAACTTGTAACTTTTAAAAAAATAAAGCATAATGAATTTTATATTAATTGGTCGCATTTTAATGTGCACCTTACTGCTACAGCGATGTTAATCCAAATGCAAGCTAAGCCAAGGACTTGATAATCAAACAACAGAGGTGCTTGAATTCCCTACTTTATGCAAAGACAGACTCCAAGTCTATGCTTCCGATTGGAACTACTTGCTATTTGACCATTAATGGCCAGCCAAACAAAGTGGCTTTGTGGAGAAAGTAGCTGGAATTCCAAAATGTATGGGAAGAGGGCCACTGCTGAAAAAAGGTTTAGACACTGGGATAGGGGACTGCATAGTGGAAGAAGTCATGGATATTGCAGCAACAGGATGTGCCATGGGTTTGATTGTTATCAGAAATTAGTAGGAAAAAAAACTTAAGAACAGAAGATAACATTATGTTTCACAACAAATAATACATTGGGGAATACCACAAGCTTTCATTTACAAGCACAGCAAGTTCAATCTTGAAGAAAGCTTACGATAGGTCTTTTTCAAGGCAACAAATACGTTTCATTCATGTACTGTTGCAGACAGAAGTTGTGTGGTATGGTAAAGCTCTATAAGTGCTCTAACACTGTAAACAACTGCTTTCTCCGTGGCTAAGGGTAGCAGACAAACACAGAGGAAAACCCTCTCCATCACACAGCTTCAGGGGGTGGTCAAGAGACAGGAACTGACACATGGATCATCTAAAGGGCGCAGAGCTTGCCTCAAAACCTCTTTGGTTATTAAAACCAATAAGAAAGTAATTGCTGGCAAGAGCGCAGATCACACACAATGTGTCTGTTTTAACCTTTTTTTTTTTTTTAAACAAAGAGAATAGGCCCATATAGAATCCACAACAACATGTCCATTTTGCCAGACAATCATTCCAATTATTATTATTTTTTTAAATAGCAGAGGGGAAAAAATAGTCAGAGATGAAGAGACTGCCTTGGGAAGGGAAAGGTGTCCACTACGTGTGTGAATTGGCACTCAGTTCAGAGGCGAAACATGGTCAAGTTGCCAATGTTTACCAGCAAAGTAGCTAAATATATAAAACCTTCTCACAGACTCAACATACATGCGCGAGATGGCACAGAGTTTCAAGGCTGCATTTGTTTCCTTATAATCAGGCAGTAATGGCCTGGCTTCCCAGCCGTAGCTCCCCCTTGCTGGCAGAGCTTTACTTTGTTATTAAATAACACAGTGCCATGTGTCTACTGCTTCTCTCACTGCACTGACCAATACAGCTTTCATTCTGGCAGGCAGTGATTTCCAAGGGTTAGAAGAACAGGACATGTGTGGTGTCCGAAGATAAATGGAGCCTGGCCTTTAGCACAGCCAAGTTCAGCTCAGTCTTTAAATCTCCACAGTGAGAGAAAGAAATAGTGCATACACACATACAGACACACCACATACATACACAAGCAGGCTAACACTCAAACCCAAAGACAATTTAGCCCATCAACCATCACAATCACCACATAAGTACCAGATCCATGCCTAGCACAACAGCTCTAATTAACATACCCAGCCAACATTTCAGGGCAAAGTTCAAAAAGTCAAACAAAAGTCAACCTTATCTTACTGCAGCCATCTCCTTTCCAAAGACATGACTGAGATCATGACATGGAGCATCAGTTGGAATTGGCACAGATGTCAAACTATGGAATTCCTACCTTTCAGAAGAACTCCATGAGCCCTCAAATCAGATTAATTTACATAGTAGAGAATGACACAGAGGGAGAAAAGAGAGCCACAATGGGACCTTCAAAGTAATGCAACTTATATTTAATCTCCTTTCCTAATAAGATACATTTTCTGATAAAAGTGGAAATATAATAAAATATATTACTTTATACATATTTGTAGCAATGTAGCCATTTAGTAGCCCCATCCATTTTTATTTCATGACATCATTCTCTGATCTCTGATGTATAAATGTCTGAATCAAATATATCTCAATGATTATGATTTCCTTACACAAACTCCCCAAGAACTTTCTCTGAACAGAGTTTATGTCTAGACACTGCTACTGTGAAACAGTAAAGCAATGCATGTGAGTAATGAGTATCGGTCTCCTCTTCTTTTCAGGTCAGAAGATGAACTGGAAAAAGACAAGACAGATACTCGTACCTGTGTCGTGCTGTGACTGAGTGGGCCAATTTTACATTTTGTTATGCAGCTGGAACAAAAAAAAAAAAAAACTAACTAAAAAAGCATTCCAAACATGCAATTTTGTGTCAGCAAATACTGCCAAAAAGCCTTTGGATTTTAGAAGCTCGACTGAGAGGGCCACTTCCATTACAGTTTTGACATTTAACAGAAGTGGTTATTAAACCCGACAGGTTTAATTGGATGCTACTACAGGGATGCAATTTCTTTGAGGCCAAAGCTTAGAAAGAAAACTGAAAAATGTGGAGTGATTTTACTGTTAGGAGATCAGAACACCCAGCTGACATTTAGATATCACCATTCCTTCAGTTCACAGCAGGAGAGTATTTGCAATAGAGAACAAACGCCTTGCAAGGATGTGCTTAACACCTTGCCCCTACCCCCTTTAAGTCCGAAACATGATTTTGCAGACTCAAGCCTTCAATAAGAGGCCTTTAGATTGTTGAAGATTGCTCTGGCAAACAGCTCCAACAAACACTGCAAACATTCTATGAGGTATATTGTGCCTCCAGCTCTCACAGTGGTTTTTTACAATGATGGGGAAGTGGCATACAGAGTAAAGCACTAATTTACTCATATCACAGAAGACTAAACTAAGACCCATTCCTAATCATCAGGACAAAAAATATTCGGAGAATAACATTTTATAAGGAATACAAATCCAAAGGTACTCAGCAATGACTTGAACATAAAGGATAACACTGTGTTTACAAAATGTAATTTTAAGCATTTACAATAATAATAATAATAATAATAATAATAATAATAATAATAATAATAATAATAATAATGGATTGGTAGCTAAAAACAAGAAAAACACTTTTGTTAGCTTTACAGTTTGCTTCTGTGAATTTAAAGCCCACTGCTGAAAGTTTCAGAGAAACACTTTTCATTTTCACCACATTAAGTAATTTGACAAGGGGAACAAACTCTGTACAACACACATAACAACGTAATCAGTTCAAATGTTACACCGCAACTCTGTATTTACTTCTTGATGCAAGGCTTTGCCAAAAACAATTAAAAGATAGAGGGAAATAACTGTGGAAATGCACAAATTGCTATGTAGGAAATCTAAAAGAGATGTGCATTCCACAGCAGGCCAAAATTAACAGTTTGAAAACCTATGTCAATGTCTATAAACAGAGTACTAAGAGGATAATTAACTTGAGCTATTGTTCTTTAAGAAGGCCCTTTTTTTCTTTTTTTTTAATACTTGCATACAACAGTCATAATGCAAATATAACCAGGTTGTACTGAAAGTCTTTACAGTTGGATCTAGAACCTGGCTAGAGCCACAATGGTGTTAGCTATTACAGTACAACTGCTTTAGCATGCCACTGCCTGCACTTAGGGCTGTGGCCCATTACATCACTCAGAACTCCAGTCTCTACCCAGGTCAAGACTGCTTGGCCTTTTCTCCCCTCCAAAAAGGAGTTTTCCCCAAAAGAAATCAAACTAAACAACATGCATATCTAGTGATAGGAGAATGAGCCTTCATAATAAAAAAAAAAACACAGAAAAGTTGCTATTGGCCAAGGTCATCAACATAGACTATGCATTTTCCCACATGTGTTTGACTCAAACAAATGCTACAAAGAAGCTCCAGTATTTGATCGATTTTCCTTAATATTTCCTGAGAACTGAAGTGTTTTTTTTTTTTTTTTTCACAATTTGGTGAGTTTATTTTGGTGATTGCTACATTTGAAATCACTTTTTGTGTGAAGGAAACAATAAGAAAGAAAATCTAATAAAATACCTGAAACCTTTCATTCAACTGACATTCAAATTTTTTGACAAATGTTAACTGAAGCCAGACCTTTGAATCAAGTATTCCAGAATACCAATGACGCAAATGACAAAAAAAGAAAAAAAAAAAAAAAAATACAGCCGGAGCAAGCTTCCTTCCAGTGGAAAGGGGATATTTCACAACGTCCTCTCCTTAATACACCATCAGATACACCTGGCACCACTAAACTGAAAATCAAACAATGCAGGAACAGGCTACATGTACATGTACATGTTCATACTAACTTCTGACACCAACATTCTTTCAATTAACTTAAATGGATTAAACCCTGGTGCAACAAATCTGATTCACAAAAAATAAATAAATAATAAATTAAATATAATCTATTTAGCTGCAGGCAAAAAGCCTTATAACACCAGCAAATTATGCTTGGCAGGGGTGAGGTTTTATTTTTTTTTTTTTTTTCATACAATTACAAACCATTACAAAAAACATGCAAACATTATATTGAGGATGCAACTGCTTTGACAATCGCTTTACTGTGGTTGCGAGTTCAACCAATTCATGCCTCTTCATGTTCTATTTTTCATGGGTCCTTCAGAACTTTGTAGCAGAGTGGTACACTAGTGAGGAGAATGGGGTTTAATTAGTCATATGGCAGACAAAATCTGCTATAAATTACTGTAACATTAACGTCTTATTGTTATAAACAAAAAAGGAATTACTTCCTCAAAAAGGCAAAATGATGAAACCTTCACAAATGGACCTGTGTTGTGTTTTTAGAATTATTGTGTATCATTATAATAAATATCTATAAAGCCAGAGAGGATAATTCACCTTGACAGCATATTTTAAGACACTGCTTGAAACTGATTGCACAGGCAATAAGGAAGTGGTTACAGAATTAGCATATATTGTTTTCGCAGCCAAATAAAAGTGTCAATTCAGTTAGAGAACATTTCAGCTGAGAGTTGCAGCATGACTTTCTTTCCATCATAAATGTTCATTACGGAGCTTAGCTGCACCGTCACAATTTACCATCTTATTAGATTTTAATTTAGAGAGGCATTGTTGATGTTGTATCCAGCCAGGCAGCTAAAAACAGTAGGGTAACACTGGGGGTTCGAAATGCTATCTGTGCTGAACGCAGGCATCCTGATTGCTTCTGACTGTAATATGAATACTGAAAATGATAATATTCCTTTGAGGCTGTTGACACATCCATCTCATCAGAATCAAAATATTTGTGTGCATTAAAATAGCATTATCATATTTCCAAATCTTTCATAAAAAGGACCTCAAATGGGTTATGAATATTGAATGAGCTACACCATTCATACGGTGCAGCCGTACTCCTCCCTCAGTTCATTCAGTGTGTCACGCTTTCACTGTATTTTTTGTTAGGAAACCTGCAAGAATGCAAAGTGAAAATTTTCTCAAATTCGGAGAAAGGCTGGGGAATTTTTTGCATTATCAAACAGGACAGCAGATGAGCCATTCCAGGACCTGTCAATGCAAACTGTGGCAAGTCCACCCTTTCCCAACATAAGTCACAAGTCTATGAGTAATATGGTATTTGTAGAATCCTGTTACTATGTTACCAGGTGAATCAATAATGACCAATCTGCACTTGGTGGGTGCCAAGAGAGGAGATTCACAGACCTTGAGATGAAAGGCATACAAAATAACCAGCTGATCAATGAGCCAAGGTCAGAATGCAAAATGATTCTCACAATGACAGTAGGAGAAGTCTAGGTAAAAGTCCTACATGTCTCAAAAGGAGCCACTATGGTTATTTAAATGTCATTTATTTAACTTGTTTAATTCAGGAGTGCAATACATTCATGAGTGATTAAAGCAAAAAGGCCTACTCCTTAGATGGAAAAGCACATGCACTAAAACTTATAGCTTCCATGTTAAAGGTGATTTTGAGGAGTAGCCTGTATTTCCTCAGATTGTTTTACAAATGGAAAGCTACATTTGGATGTCCTATAAATGTGCCATAGAGTGGTATTTTCACGTGGGAGGGCAGACCATCTTGCCTTTTCTTGATGTTTGGCTCCGAGGAGACTGTCAGTATATCAAAAGCTAGTCCTACACATAGGAACCTAGTTTGCACATGATACATCTCAAAAGCAAACCACATCCAAACCAGATTCTAACTCTAACTCCAAATGGATTTGGAGAGAAAAGATAGAAGGCTGCGGCACCTGTTTACACTTAAACTGAGGGTGCCTTTTGTGACAAATCCTTCTCTGATGTTACCAGCAGGACATGGTTCCCTCTAAGAGAGATTTTTGCCACAACATCATCCAAATAAAAGCAAGCCGCTTCACCTCTCTCAAGTATATAGCAGTTGAATCACTGGCTGCTTCAAAGTGCCTCATATGGTATGAATTTAAAATCCATCAATTAATATCATAGTATGTCCTCAGTGCATTTCTGTGTGTGTTATTTTTTTTACTGTTTGCCTCAACTGCCCACTGAATATCACCATAGAGCACTCAGCAGTTGGAAGAATTGAATACCATTGCCTCAATTGTGATGCAAAGAAATATGCCAGCAGATTAGCATGGATAACCATTACATTTTGAATTGAAACATCAGATATGAATTTATGTTGAAGGTAATCTCCTAAGGAATGCTATTTCACATTGCCTGCCACTACATTACTGAGGGTTTTTACTTTTGGAGGGTGCGCCTAGATTGTGATTCCCCATCAACCCAAAAAGTGAAAAAACACATACCCCACAACATTTTTCAATCAGTACTGAGCACGTTTTATACTCACAATATGCAGGTACAATATGCCCCTGTGGCCTTTTCTGTGTGTGTGTGTGTGTGTGTGTTTATATACTATATAGTAGCACTACTGCTACTACTCAACAGTGTAGGCTATTCAATGTGAAAACTAAATTCCTACACTTTGACAAATATGGACTCAACTTGTCCAGTGATGTACATGTACATGTCTTGCTATATTCCCAGTCACACAGGACCTAGGTCAAAACCAAAGCAAAGATCACACCTGCAACACCTGGTGCAGGAGGGTGTTATCCATGAGCCTTAAAGGAAGTAACCTGTTTATGAATTGGTGGAAATGGTGATGGTATTGGGGCATTGTTAAAACTGCATATGGGCAGCAGCATTTTGTGATCTCTGGTGGGATTATGCTCTGGCAGCACTGTGTAGTCAGTGCTCCTGGGATCACACAAGACATGGTGAGTCAAGTTAGCAAATACGCATGAAGCAACTCTGGCCATGGTGACTGGCAGTTCTGAGAGTACTTGAGCTATGCAGTTAGGGTGTTGCCTGAGTTGGGAAATACTTATGCACTCCTTCTCAAAAGCATAGGTGTGGTTCCTGGATTCTCCCCTCCTATCTGAGTTGACATATGGAGAAGCAGCAATGTAATGGTGCAGAAGATCATGAACTCCTGGATGGGATAATCGTATTACTTTACACTTTTAAAACACTGAACGTCCTTTGAGCAACAGGGCTTGGCAAACAGTTATCACAGGTTCAAACTTGACATGTGATTATTGAATTAACCGAATACAGGCTTGCTTGAGGGAGAGATTAAAGCAGATAGACTATAATGTGCTGAAAGCATTCATACACGTGCTCGAAGAATTCTTAAATACACATCGAAGTATAATTTTTATAATGAGCGAAAAGATAAGTCTGAATTTGAAAAGACTTGGAATTGAATTTAATACGGTGAAGTTTAACAGTGAAAAGGGGAGTAGTAAAACACGTTGACTAATGTTTGAGGGAGTGAAGTAAACCCTTTCTTAGGTAAAGCAGCACCTGTGAATCGGAACAATGCGCTGAGTAGAATGCAGTCAATGTAACGCGCTTCTCTCCCCAACATCGCGCTGAAGCAGAATATGTAGTAGCGTAACTAAATAAGCCACAACACGTTTTCATATTCAAAGAGCCAACTCATTGGATTAGAATCGTCATTACATTGCATTATTTACGGTCTATAACGCCACTTGTGCAAAACTTGGCTTCGTTGATGTTCACAGTCTGATATGAACTCCCGTGTTTTCCTGAGCCTTAGTTTTACTGAGCATAGGTTGTAAATAAGACGTGAGAGTATAAAATGTGAAAGCATATCGTCGAAACATATTTTAAAACATGTATCGACCCCTGATGTTGCCACTTGTATCTGACAGAGGTTTATTTTTTTTTTTTTTATTTTTAAACAGCATGGAAACCTACACAACGCAATTATTTCCTTCTTTAGTAAGTAGGCAGCAAAGGCAACGTTTTTTTTTTTGTGTGTGACTAACCACTGCTGTTTATAATCGAAGAAATTTCACACACAGCCCGAAATGACTCTCTTTACAACTTTTCTCAAAGACATTTACTTACTTTGAAACCAACAGGGATTTAGATTCGTCTTGATGTACAAAACGCAAAGTTAGGGTCCGTGCATACACGGCATATGGATCAAGACCCTTACCTTTTCTTGTTTGTTCTCCTGCTCAGCGGGAGGGGAAGAAGGAGATTTCACGTTTCCAGCTGAAACAGCTGGGGCTGATATTATGCCACTGGCCGGAGTGGAGTTGTTTTTCTCGATCGTTTCCACCTTGATAAGCCGGTGCTTTGGTGACACATATTTTATGTCCGGTGACCCCACAGAACTCAAGCCAGTGGAGTACGCAATGTTTCCGCCTCCTATGTAAGGGTCCTCGAAATCCAGATCTTTCTGTAGTTTGTAAGCGGCCAGAATGTCCGGCTGTGCTGGACTCGGAAAGTGACAAGTGGCCGCCGAGCTTGGCTGGAGGTTGCCTGACACAGCAGAGAGGCAGTGCCTGTAGTCCGGCTTTGGGGGAGCCGGAGGTGGTGCTTTGGTGGTTTTGAACCCTAGGTGTTCCTTGAACCATCTGGCCATGCTGCCAGCGCATCGCTTACAAGTCAGTTTTAAAATTTCGATCCACTTTTCTTGTCCGAGGTCCTCCTCGCGCGTCCGAGCGTTTGGTTCTCCTTGACCAGCAATCTGTCTCTTCAGTTTAGATCCCCTTTCTGATGCCTTTCCAGATCAGGAGCGCGCGGTGCGTAAACCTTCGCGTTCCCCTACAAGTCTACCTCTCCTCCACGGACGCTGGTTGTACTGTACACTGGAGCGCCCTCACAGCGCTAAGCAATATGGGAGAGCTGGCAGCTGTGTATTTAAATCTACTTTGTCCACTTACCTGGGAGCACTCACTGCCATCTACTGGACTAATGTGTTAATTTAACTAATGCTTATTCCTTTCCAGAAACAGTGATTTAAAAGTATAATTGACACTATGGAATATGAAGATTTATTGCAAGATATTGGATGCAATTTAAATGTAGACTTAATACTAACACGTATCTCTTTATTTTTTTATATTTATTTATGTGTTATATGAATGTCAATACAAAATAACATGAAAGGACCATAAAAGAAAGACAATTTTAAAAGAAGTCAAATCATTTATACCCAAATTGTAGGTGCATAATGTATTTATAGGGAGAGGCATGGCAAATCAAGTTGTCATATGCCCGACAAAGAAACACTATCAGAAAACAGTGATTACAAGTCAAAATTTACCGGCAGAGATAGACGGGCACATCATAGTTGGCAAAACCCACAAAACAGTCTAAAACTTATTATAGATTTGAATCTATTCCTCCATCATCTTTTCTCAACAAAACTGTGAATTCTGAGCTTCACAAAGCTCATATTTAAATTGGGGCAGTCATTCAGCAACCACTTGTTATCAAGTCCAGTGCTTAATAACATGTATCTTGGTGTAATGACTGCAAAATCCAGAACTTCTGAGTAGCAGAATAGTCTTTTTCATGTTTTACTAAATATTCCAACATCGGGATGGCTTTATGGAGACCAAATTGAGCCTTCACCCCACACTGCCTGTTTCCAACTGTTAAAGATGGTGGTGCATTTCTTATAGCATGGAGTGTCACTTCTTAGGATTCTCTGAGTCCAATTATTACTCTGCATGGTACAATTACAGCCACAGAATATGGAGCAGTTTTAAGTGACCAGGTTTACCCTATGGTGTAAACATTCTTCAGGTCTTCCCATATTTCAAGATGATAATGCCCATAATAAGCACACTGCTAAACAGTTTCAAAAGTGATTTCATGAAAACCAGGACAAAGTCAGAGACTTACCCTGGCCTTGCCAATCACCAGAGCTTAACTTCATTGTATGTTTATGGGAATTTCTGGAATGTAGAGTGCAAAGTATATTTCCACCTCCATCTCTGAAGGTCCAGGAGAATTTCTTTTTTGAACAGTGAATCATGCTTCATGTACTTAAATGGTTCAATATTTCCATGTTTGACAGAATTCTGGCACAGGGATAGTCAAAGGTGGACGTGTCAGCTAACAAGCGGAATGAGGTGAGACACATTCATCTCGTGGAGTCCATTTTCCTAGCAGATACGATCATCAGAATTGCAAATGGCCCTGTGTAGAGAGAACTTACTGTGATTAACGGTGCCATCATCACAAACCCTTCCCCACCTGACAACCCTTGCATGTAGATAAGCTCATTTACAACATGCACAGGTTTCCTACACTGTGGGACTACCTCTGCTTTTAAAATATACTTATGCAGAGAGAGAAATGCAGTTTCTGTGCAATGCATCATTTTATGAAAAATTTGTTTACTAGCTACATTACAGGCATGCTTGCTTCATTTAAAGTATATTGTCATGCCTGGACCAATTTTCCACTGGAAAAATGTCTTTTACTCAGTCACCAGTGTGTATGATGAACAGAGGAAAAGCCTGCAAATACTTTACAGCTACAAACATTTCACACCAAGGTCACCCACACAGCACAGGCCTTAAAAGCATTAGGGAAACACTAAACGACTTTGCAATCTACAAAAACAGACAGTCAGTCATTTTCCTTGCATGCATATGGGAAACCAGGCTTCAATGAATTCAGACAACAGCCAGGGCAATGGCATAATACATTTATATGAAACAGTACAGCTTCATTTCCAGGAAAGACCACAGGGCGCATTTGAGAGCAACCCAAAACCACTCTGGATTAGCAGCATGCTATCCTCAGGAAGATAACATGAGTGCATGTTGTAGTATTCTGAATATATTATGGCACAAAATTGCTTGTGTATGCAGCTACATATTGTCACATCCCATTCCATCCATGGACCTTATGCAATTCAGCTACAGTTGATTCTCTTCCATGGCAAGAGCAAATTCCAGCCGGTGAAAGTTATCCTTACAGTTACCCCATGACAAGTGCATTGGTTCCATGAATTTAATGAGCTTCCAATGTCCCAGAGACTGTGCCATCTACAGCTATACAACAAAGTACTGCAAGAGCAGTTTATTGCCTAAAGCAGGCAGAGAGCCTTGTTTGTGCTGGGAAATTATGAGGAATAAGACAAACCAAGCAGTGGCATTAGATGGTTCTGGAAACCACTGAACCAGCTGTTTAAATTTACCCTAGAATTGATCTACTAAACTTTTTACACATATATTCTTCACTTTACACACCTTTGAGATTCAAGTTGAAAAATATGCAAATTTGCCAAACCAAATCATATTTTAGTTGGCACTTGATTTAACAACAACTGACAATTGTAAAAACCATAGAATTTTATTAAAAAGTACTAAAAACATTGGGGGACAACATCAAAACATAGCCAAGCTTTGGATGTCTGCAGATGATAGCTCTGGGAGACCACTGATTTTCAGCAGTTTGGAGCTGTTGTATTTGGACTTGATTGACTGCAAAACAAGATTTCAAAGCAGATTAAAGCAACATCATCCCATTCTATAAACCCACAATGTATTAAAAATGAAGCTCACCATAAGTTTCAGGCTGCCATTGTTTATTCTTACAAGCATTTTTGTAATGTGCACCATCACAGGAACCAAGGACTCTTCTGTGTAGCCAATATAATGTTGCAGGGAGGGAGTCTAAACAAGAAATTCCTTTTAATGTACTTCATTTTGAAATGCAGTAATCTTGGCATGCAATTTATCAAAAGGCATACAGTTAAATGAATGGAATGCACACCACCTTAAGAGTGGAAACATGCAATTTTTATCATATTCATGTTACACAGTGGTACCCAAAATGAGGAACTCCAATATCCAAGCAGTTCCAGGAACCCAAACTTGCACCAATGTAATTGGCAAAATCAAAGTAAGATCTTCACACATGATGGCAGAAGACAAATGTTAGATCTGGCCTTGTAATTCTGCTTACAAAACCATCTTTCCCCACAGGTCTTGAAGTCTCATTGAGATTCTCACTTTTGACTGATTTGCCAAAACCTCCTACAGAGCTCCAGTCATTACAATAAGTATGGTCCAAGTACATTGGTTCCAGAGATTTCTCCTGAATGCACAAATTAATCAAAACTATACGAATTGGTTTCTCTACTCCTGACAAGCCTATAAAAAGGATTCATTTATAAAATGTCAGTATTCCTTTAAGTACAATTGTAGTGACTTACCCAGTCCCCACACCGAAGGACTTTCAAGGACAGAGCAAACACAGCAGCAGCAATCAGAGAAGGTGGGTAATGCACCATGTCGTAGTCCAGTAGGGTCAGCTCCAGCAGATATTTGGCTAATGTATGGACCTTTACCTCTACCTGTGGAAACAAAACGCTATGACCACCAGAGAAGTGAACAGAAGTATCATTCAAGGCCCCACACTACTGATAGGCACCGAGTTTTTGCTCACACATAATCTTAGTTATATCCCACAATTAAGCTCCTCACAGGAACCCATGCACTTCTGAAGCAAACCAATTAACTAGCGAAGCTCAGAAATGTGATCGTTCACTTAAGTCCCAACTTACATCGCCAACCTTGGAAGCTCTCCTCAAAAATTGAATGGGAGCTGGACGTCCAAGATTATACTGGAGACATCTCAGAATATCCATTTCCATGTTACGAATCTCTGCGCAGGTGTATGCTTGGTTGGTGATGTAGGCAAACTCCTTCACTGTGGGGGGATACATCTCTTCATACTTTGATGCAATTAACATTGCAGTGATGCCAACTAGTTGCAAAGTATTCTTTGGTACTGGACTGTCCTGAGAGAAATCAAACACAAACAATGCAATTATTCAGAAAATACAGAGTTTGGGAAGGGTTCAAACTTCAACATTTTAAGTAATAACCAAGATGAGTAAGACTACTAACCTGGAGAAAGCGATCAAGAATTGCAGTAGCCATGAACAAGGTCTCCTGCAGCAGGTTGAAGTGCACCTGAACCTTCACCAACCAATCGATAAGGATGGCACGCATGCTGCCAGTCACCTCTTGGCCTTCCAAGTAATGGGGCCTGATTGCCTGAACTCCCTTTCACAGACAAGTCACACACAATACATTTTAAACTGATTTTAAATATCTCCATATTAATATTTAAAAAAAAAAAGTTTTACTTGCCTCAAGATGCCTCAGATAACTGTAGATATCCTTCACATATTCACTGCAAAGCTGCAAATTTCCAGCATCACCCAGGTCAACATCTGGGATCTCCAGCATGATTTCTGAAAAGGCCCATTTGTGGTCCACGCCTTGGATTTTCTCACAGGCCAAAGGCTGGACTGAAGTGGTGGTGACACAGTCAGCCTGACGAGAGACTTGAAATAAGGGCTCGTGACAATTGTTACAGCTAAACGAATAAGGACAATATGCTGGAAAATTAAACAGCAGATGCTAATGTACATTAAAATAACATGAATTACCCCAGCACACTTTCATATAAATGTTGTGAATCACCCATGAAAGCTTTGAATATACAACCTCCTTGCCTGCCCCTTAGTGCATCTAAAAATTAGTGTTCAATGTAAAATTGGTACATTTGAAAATTCAGCATACCTGCACAAGTGTGCCATTGTTCTCCTTTTCTGTTGGTTTTGTGGTGAGAGGCTTGGGTACCTTTTTAGATTTGCATTTTTTGGCTACTTTGGTTGGAGCAGCTTCCTTCTGTGATTAATGGAAAGAAGTGGTTCTCTTCAAGACATACATCCCCAAATGGCGTTTACTCTGAATGAATCAACCTGCCTTTAGAATGTAAAACTTTTGGCCAATCCTAGTTAACATACAGCACGCTTACCTTTTTCTCAACGTTTTTGACCACAACGTTGATGTTTGCATTTTTCAAAGGCTCTCTAGGTCTCAGGCTGTACGGCACTGAAGTACCGGGCTTCACAGGTAACTTCGCTTTCTCCGCAAGTGCTTGAGACTGAAAAATTAGCAGTCACTTTTATGATTTGACAAAATTTAAACTTTATGAATATGACCAAAGCATGGCCAGGATCAAGATGACGTCTAAAACGCGAGCAAGCAAGTGAAGTTTTAACATTAAAATAGTGCAACAGTACCTTATATGTCAACATTAAAATGCTCAAGTTTTAAATTCAACTGGGGTAAGTATTTGCTTTGTTACGAACATGGGCGCAGCGGATATACAGCACTGAATACTTACACGTGTGAATCGAGGAAGCATAATTGGGTTTAATCTCTCTCACACACAAGCACGCTATGAATTCTCCGTCTGTAAGTGGTTAGAAATCGACGCCATCCTATCCAAACACATTTATAATGTAACCATCCAATAGAAATTGTAATTAATTTTCGAAGAATTGGAATCTGCTGAGTTAGCAGTCAGTGTCAGGACAAGGTAGTATACCCTCAACATAGCTCGTACGCTCAGGAAGGTAGCAGACGAATAGTCTACATCCATGGGTCGCAGTCAGTTGGGTTGGTGGAATTATTTCAGTGATGGACGAATTTGGGTATTGTCAACTGTTGCACATGAATATGAAGCACGTCATATTCTACATAATAAATATAACAAAAAAAAAAAAAACAACAACTTTGCGGCTGGTCTTTTTTCTGGGCATGAATGTACAAAATGCCTCGTCCAGACTTCCCGAAGTGTGCTTGCCGTGAACGTAGCTAGTGGAGATTCTAATGAGTTTAATCGCTAGGGGTTATTCGTATTTGCCATTTTACGCAACATTTAACAGAGAAGTAGGATTAGTTGTGGAAACAGCGGCTGGTATTCAAACAGTAAATGGCTCACGATGTAATTTTGCAACTTTTGCAAGTCTTTGTGTATCTTCAACTACATTGTTTGGTGAGTTTATACAGATAAAGGCATACCTCTTTATACAGATAAAGGCATTACTCAGTTGTAAATAAAAGTTAAGGACAAATGTTGAAGAAATCATGCTCAAACCAAATTAACCACCCACTCCTTTTCTCTCATAATTTCTGCTTTTCCTTCATGGCCTGTTGGGACACCAGCAACCTAAAACACTGAATATGAAATCTATACTTGTTTCAATTAATGCCAAAAAATGTCTTAAATTGTCTGAGAAGTGTCTGAATAAAAAAGTCAAAAAAGTTTTTCAAGGTTGTAACTAAGATTACTGTGCTAATTTACCATTAAAATTGAATCCAATAAATTTGGCTGTATCCTACATTCTCATAGAGAAGAAAACAAACACCAGAAACACATTTTACAACTTGGTAGTTTTTATACTATCCTGTAATTCCCTTCATTCAGGCTTATGAGATTTGTTGTTGTCCGAGCTGTTTCATTCGGAATATGTTCAATGACAGTAACCCATTCCCTGGAGTACTTTTTTGCAGACTGCCTTAGTGTTATTAGCTTCTAACTTGTACTCAGGTTTGGAATAACTTACCCAAACCACAAAACTGACAACAACCATTGTCAATACTGGGACTCAGGCTCACTATATAAATTAAGTATACATTCATATTTTATACTCTTTTCTTGGCTATGTCATGGCAATCCACTATATGACTGTCAAATTAGTGAGAGAAAAGGGCATAATTTTGCCAATGACAGTGACAAAGCGTCTGCTTTTATCTAAACATATTTTGCATGGAGTGTGACAAGGCATTGACGCTTGTATGCACAGTGACTTCAGCAACTTTGCATTAAGTGATATTCTATCTCTGATGTTCTCCCTATCCAGATCGTCTGGTTTTATAGATAGTGTCACATTCATAGGCTAGTGAGTTCTTCTTTCCAGTCAAGAGAATTCCATGGCAAAACACTCAAAAATCCCTGTCTCCCAAGGGCACACATACGCTGGAATCAGCTGATGGATTTGGTGAGCAGGAGTGCATTTTTTCACCAGAAACAGACTGTTCCACCTCCTTTATGTCCCAGGAGCAGAATCTTGTAGGCAGTCATGAGCTTGTCAAGGAGCTAAGGCAGTTTAAAAAATATTAAGGATATGTGCTTCCTAGATCTGGGCTGTTGAGTGTTGGACATATTGCAATAGATTCAAAATCCTGTCAGTTGCACCTCAGTGTAGCTTGTTTTAATAATCCAGAGATAGTAAAAGGATGGATCAAAGTTTGAACATCATTAAAATGACTCTCTTGGAATCAATGATTCTGAGGCTGTAGAATGAGACATTTTTCAAATGGGCATAATGAGACAAAAGCATTTTTTCTGTCAGAGCGAGGGTGACAGATTTTTTTACTCAGATTCAGTTGTGCATCTTGGCCAACACACGATGTGTAACATGCATTCGACACTCAAAATGTGCCAGTGAAACCTCACCTGTGACTTCAAAAGGTCTGACACTGTCAAAATATAAAATGATAGATAATTCAAAAAGCCATAATGGAAGACTTCCAGCAGACAAGAGAGCACTTACTGAGATGAAGAAAAAGTAATTTCTATTTTCAGTCACCACATGTGGGTTTTTTTAAAGAGACATTTACTTTGATAGGTGGGCTGTGGTAACTTATCCAGCTACAGCCCTAGTCATTGGCCAACTGATATACACCACTATCCAGAGTCAAATTATGATCATGCCATTACCATCTGACCAGTAGCACTGTACCACATAGGGAGGAAGTGTAGTAATTGCATTTCCCTGCGCCATCACACAATAATGAATCTTCTGATCGATTGGATGCTAGAAGTATGCCTTTGGTAGCTGGCTAAGAAGAGCAGTTCTCAATGACTCCAATTGTGGAATGTAGAATGAAAAGAAGTGTCAAAACCTCTGAAGGATGTGTGTGTCCATCTGGACTCTACTGACTTGACAAAGGATGCTGAGGTGATTTGACAGGCTTTCAATGATCAATTAAAGATATTAGCAAAGCAATTGATGTGAGGCAGTTTTTACAAAAAGGCACATGTTAACATAAATCAAACTCTCAAAGCAAACATCAACTATTAATGACCACTTTCAAAGTAAGTAAATATGCAGCAATCATACTGTCAGGACTAAACAAATTTGATTCAGAGACAATTCTGTGAATGACCTCTGTATACTTATTCCCAAGAAATAAAGCTTTGCTGAAGTACAAGATTAAAAGAATTGAAATCAGGCGATGTATTCATACTGACTTTATTGGGGTCAAATTCAATATTTACTGGAAGGGACTGTCTGTTGTCAAGATGTTTGTCGAGTTTGATGCATGGGAATTGCATTTTCTTTATTATATTTCCTAATATACGTGCAACTGTAGAGAGCAGATATTCTTTATATGTGGTGAAAAGCCCTCAGGCAGCTGTTTCCCAGCCACTCAGCCAGTCTCTGACATCACCCAGTTTTCACTGCACATCAATCACTGAAAACGAGCCTGCTTTTACAGTGTGGATTCAGACTGGAATATATATGATATGTCTTAACGTCGTGTACTTTCTGCATTCTGTTGCTGCATCAATCAAGGCAAACAACAGCAGCGATATCGAAGAAGAAAAAAGAAGGTGCTTTGTAGTTTCATCAGAAGAAAGTGCAAAAGAAACTCTGAAAGCTGTGTGGATTTAACTTTTCGTTTTGTCTCCTCAGTCGCCAGCCATACGTCAGTATTGCGGAATAGGCCCACATCTGTTTCTTTTCTTCATGGCTTGGAGTGGATCTACATATCAGTCACAGACTTTTAAGAGCATGACACAGCATGCCTCTTTCTTTCCTTAGGCCATGTTGGGGGAACCCTTTTGTCAGGTATGGCAAAGTCTTTCCTACAGTACACAGATGCTCATGGTTTCTGACACCTTCAGCCTTAGGACAGTAAATGAAATGCAGTATGCATGGCTCCCTGGCCTTTGCAGGTGAGCAGCATTACCACTGTGACTCGTGTAGAGACTTCTGCTGCCATCGAGCCAGCTTAAAATCCATTTTCCCAGGTGCATCGAGTCATTTCACCCAGGATCAAGAAGAGAACACCTATTGGGTGCATAATGTAAGCTGCCCATGAAAAAAGTATGGAAATACATCCGAAATACATATTTCATCTGTGTATGTTCATATGCCTCCCATGGAGAGATGAGCCTTCTTTTGCCATTGAATCCTAGTCCCTTTTCACAAACAAATAGGTTGTATTTTTATTCATGTCCACCTCTAATTTCTGGTAGGATGCCCACTGATAATTTACTGAGCCCAGATACATTATGTACCATCTGTCCTGTCTTGGCCACAGTGCCACTTGAGATTGATGTGCTCACTGGATTTACGACCATATCAACCTCTCAACAATGTTCTTTGAGTCAAAAATCTGTCATTTACTAAGGGTTCACTCAAGTTATCCACGAACAAACACAGCTATTTTTTAAATATTGCCTGGTTTGCTACAATGAATAGTGCAACATCAAAGAAAATAAGCAGATTGGAAGATAATTGCAAAATCTTTCCTCTGCAGCAGACTTCTTTCACTCGTAGCTTTATAGTAGCTGACCTATGGACTTCCAGTAATCTAGAATTATCCAGGTGCTCACTTCATGGGTGGTTTTCTGACACGTCAGCCTGAAGTGGCTTACTTGGAGAGTGGGAGGATTTTTGGGGGGGAAGGGTGGCTGTACCTCATGGTGTGTATTTACGATTGCCTGCAGGTGAGAGTCTTGATGAGCATGGTCCCTCGCTTGTTTCAGTATATTTGTTGAGGTTAAATGTCCTACACCCTTATTGTGCCTTTATTCACTTCTTATGTCTTCCTATAATCAGAAATCTTCCCTTTTGGGTCTCTTTGTCTTTTCGTCTCCCTGCTGTAAGCATATCAGAAGCTTGTAACTGAATAAATCAATTGAAAATGGGAAATCAATTATTCATAAGGCACATCACAATTCTCTTTCAAAAATGTGTTTTTTTCCATGGCCTTTTTTCTCCCATTCCCCTTGGTAGTGTCTGTTCAGTGGTGTTCTGTGCTTTGTGGTACTTGTAGCCTCACTTGTCAAACTCATAACTATTGAGCTACTGTGGAATGCATTTCGCACTAAAAGCCAGTAGGATTACTGAAATGGGCTACGCGTAGGACTTTTAAATGAATGTATCACCATTTAATCGATAGCAATAGTGCATTGTGATTCCAGACAAAATGTGAGACAATGTTTACTGCCTCTATGAGTCTTATTTTCATTTAAAAGTACATTGTTGGATTTCATGCAAAATCCCTGCAGGTTGCATAACAGATAGCAACACAATAAAGAAAAACAGTGCTGTTCTCAGCCTCTTTACCTGTAGCTAGCTACCAATCCCAAATGAGATGACAGATGCAAGCTTCCACAGCAGATTATACTGATAGTAATGCTTCATATTTAGAGAGAATTACAACCGTGAGCTGGCATTATTTCTATTGTAAAGGTACAGAAAATGCATTGTAAAATATTAGCTATTCTGTATATTGGTAAAATTAGCTAGATTGCAAGTGATATTCCAACTTTTTCTTCATAGAGTTCATCATTAATTACTCCTCTGCCAGATAACTTGGCTAGTATGTGAGGCATGTTGGAAAATTACTTGAACTGAATTTAAAACTTCTTCCATGAAGAAATATGTTTGAAAATGAGATATGTTCACTGGTATTAAATAATACATGTGCCCTACCGTGGTGTTAAGCCATGTTCATACACAGCAAATTTATAAGGTTATTTTCAATGGGACTGATTAATTCCTTATATGTAATTGAACTTGAGAAAAATTAAGACTTCAGCTAGAGATGGTTATTTCACGTTCTGATGGAATATGCATTTTCTCCCTTAATAAATCATTTCTTATTAATATCATTCTTAATAAGAAAAACATTTAGAATGACTTTGTGAAACTGCCATCTGAGAATTCCGTTGTGTGGATGGGAATGTTAGCACTCCCTCACCCCCAATTTCCCTCCCCCCGCATCAGCTGCAATCACTCTGAGCTTGGACTGTGACGGATCACAGCGCCATCGACCATGGCCTTACCTGCCCGTTCGGTCTGACAGGCTCAATAATCACTGGAGAATACGAGTCCGGGGTTGGCTTTCTTCCTGTACAGCTTCCTAATCCAAATGGTCCATCAAAAATGTGGTAATTGCAATGGCGATGCATTTTGGATGGTTTTATAATGTGATGCCTGTGCAACATTCAACCCTCCAACCTATTGAACAGTTTATTTTGATATATATTTTAATTTGTAATGGTTGAAAAGGTTTCATTAACAAATGAGTGGTGGAACTGTAGTGATCTCTCAATCAATTTGATTTGTTTAAATGAATAAAAATGATTTGTGTAAAAAAAAAAAAAACATCCCATATGGTAGCTGCTTTTGGTCTCATAAATCCTCACTCCCCATGCTTGACTTTCATCATCATTTTATTTCTTTGCAATTATATTTACAACCAGATTATTACACTAGTTATTGCAGAAATGATGTCATAATGCATTGCAAATGATAAATGTCAAAATCAGTGATATTTATAGTGGTACAAGATGTGTATGCTGTACCGTAATTAATAAGCATATCCTATTCTGAATATTGTATGCATTTGAATATTAGTTATTTTACCTATTATTTTATGTGCACCTTCTCTTTTTCCACTGCTGTATTGACAATGATTTGAAATTTGCATTTCAAACTCCCTTTAGCTTCTCTTATTTCTTCTGTAATCGTTAAGCACATAATCTTTATAAAATTTATTTCTGAGCTGTCCAGCTCCCTCAAATAGTTTCTCCTTTTGTTTCAAACTTTTTCAAAGACGTATTCTCTGCAGAGACTGCTTTTTCATCATATCTTTTCTAAAAATTTGTGTGAATTTCACATCTTTTTACACTTCACATCTAGAACATCCATTTTGAGTATGCTTCCCATTTCCTTCACAGGTTTAAAGTCTAAAACCTGTACCCAGTCTATATTATTTACTGTGTTTTCTCTGTTATATAAACATCACCACCTTTGAAATTTAAAATGTAAGTGTTGGAGGATTCAGTCTCTAATTGCAAGCATGCAAGAGTTGTAACTGCACGACATGCATTTTTCTCAATAAGCTCCACTATGAGTAGTACATTTTAATCAAAACTGCTACTCAACATGAGACCCAGGCTTTCTTTGATGGAATAGAAATAATCACTTAAAAAGTCATGCAAATAGGTATTCTTTAAAATGTTGTTAATGTATCTGCCTCCTGACTTGTTTTTTGTATGATAGAGGATAGTATTTACACTGTTATCTGATGCTCCTGACACAGGTTGTGAATCCAGGTTGAACACTGTTTTTGAATGCTAGGTAACTCATTTGCACTAGTGATAGATTCCAGTTTTTTCCAGGTCACCACTGTTACAGAAAGTGTCCCAGTGTCCCATAAATCCATACCCTTCTTTCCTACATCAGGTTTGCAGTCATGTGTTAAATCTCCACACTACATTTTAATTCCCTTTGCTTGCTTGTGGTGTGGTACCAGAATAAATACGGAGAAGAGCATAGAGATGTTGCTTTCATTGTTGGTGATACAATTCAACCATTTAACAAGTATCAGAAGTGAAAGATAGCTTGTAGTCTAAAAAAGAATGGTGGCAATAATAACTGATCAGAAAAGTGGAGGAAAGGTATTGACAACACAATTTTTTGATGGGAGTAAAGGTTTTACAGTGATTTGATAAAAGTACAGTCTTTTTCACTATACCGTAATAGTATTTCAAATAATTTATATGCTTCATTATCCCTTTCATGCTAGCATCTTTGCTAATTGTGCTATAGAGCATATGTAACCAAATGCTAAGCTATTGGGAGGACTTGGGGGCATTGGAGTATCGGGTCTGCTGATCACGCCTTCTTCAGCCTTTTTAATT
>JAFBMS010002715.1:0-25350 GCA_019788955.1 Albula glossodonta | reverse complement strand
GCTTATATAATGCGTGTCCTTTCTCTTTGGGTTTGTGTGCGGATGTTGACAGTTTGGGAATTACCCTTAATCAGGACAAGCGCAAACACATTAACAGCATGCTAGCGACTTTTGTTGACCCTGTTGTGTTAATGTTGGCCCTGCTGTTTGTTTGGTTGTGTGTTTTTTTTAATGGATTACAGTTACATACCGGTGTTTCTTGAAATCAAAAACACTTTAAAGTGTAAGGGGAACTCATCTCAACCACCACTGATATGTAGTCCCGACCAGAGCGATGTGTGTTTTGTGTTTTGTGCCGGAGCACTCATCTCTCATCGGTTTGAGGGAGAGGGATGGAATCTCTGAGCCAGGTGCACTAGGGGTGATAAGATGGCCAGATGGAGAGAGCCGGGGATGGGACTTCTGGCAGGGCACTGGGGAAGGCCCCGCTCTGTGGGGCCCTTACTCAGCGCAGTGAGACAGGATCAGGGTTTAGGCGGAACTCCCTCCGTTTCTGCTGCTGCGTGCGGCGTTTAGGCGTAACTCGCTCCGTTTCTGCTTCTGTGTGCAGCGTTTCGGCATTACTCGCTCCGTTTCTGCTGCTGTGTGCAGCATTGAGGTGAAACTCCCTCCATTTTTCCAACATTTAGATGTAACTCACTGTGTGCAGCATTTAGGCGTAACTCGCTCCGTTTCTGCTCCTGTGTGCAGCATGTAGGCGTAACTCGCTCCGTTTCAGCTGCTGTGTGCGGCATTTACACGTGACTCCCTCCGTTTCAGCTGCTGTGTGCGGCGTTTAGGCGTAACTTCCTCCGTTTCAGCTGCTGTGTGCGGCGTTTAGGCGTAACTTCCTCCGTTTCAGCTGCTGTGTGCGGCGTTTAGGCGTAACTTCCTCCGTTTCAGCTGCTGTGTGCGGCATTTAGATGTAACTCCCTCCGTTTCAGCTGCTGTGTGCGACATTGAGGTGAAACTCCCTCCATTTGTGCAGCATTTAGGAGTAATTCGCTCTGTTTCTGCTGCTGTGTGTGGCATTTAGGCGTATCTCCCTCGGTTTCTGCTGCTGTGTGCGGCGTTTAGGCGTAACTCGCTCCGTTTCTGCTGCTGTGTGCGGTGTTGATGTGTAACTCACTCTGTTTCTGCTGCTGTGTGCGGCATTTAGGCGTACCCTACTTCATTTCTACTGCCGTGTGCAGCATGTAGGCGTAACTCGCTCCATTTCTGATGCTGTGTGCAGTAGTTAGGCGTAACCTGCTCTGTTTCTGCTGATGTGTGAGGTGTTTAGGCTTAACTCCCTCCATTTCTGCTGCTGTGTGCGGCGTTTAGGAGTAACTCCCTCCATTTCAGCTGCTGTGTGCGGCGTTTAGGCGTAACTCGCTCCGTTTCTGCTGCTGTGTGCGGCGTTTAGGCGTACCCCACTTCATTTGTACTGTTGTGTGCAGCATTTAGGCGTAACTCGCTCCGTTTCTGCTCCTGTGTGCGCCATATAAGCATAACTCGCTCCGTTTCTGCTACTTTGTGCGGCGTTTAGGCGTACCCCACTTCATTTGTACTGTTGTGTGCAGCATGTAGGCGTAACTCGCTCAGTTTCTGCTGATGGGTGCGGCGTTTAGTAGTAACTCCCTCCGTTTCAGCTGCTGTGTGCGGCGTTTAGGCGTAACTCGCTCCGTTTCTGCCAGTGTTTGCGGTGTTTATGCGAAACTCACTCTGTTTCTGCTGCTGTGTGCGGCATTTAGGCGTACCCTGCTTATTTTCTACTGCCGTGTGCAGCATGTAGGCGTAACTTGCTCCATTTCTGCTGCTGTGTGCGGCGTTTAGGCGTAACCTGCTCTGTTTCTGCTGCTGTGTGTGGCATTGAGGTGAAACTCCCTCCATTTGTGCAACATTTAGGAGTAATTCGCTCCGTTTCTGCTGCTGTGTGCGGCATGTAGGCGTGACTCCCTCCGTTTCAGCTGCTGTGTGTGGCATTTAGGCGTAACTCACTCTGTTTCTGCTGCTGTGTGCGGCATTGAGGTGAAACTCCCTCCATTTGTGCAGCATTTAGGCGTAACTCGCTCCGTTTCTGCTGCTGTGTGTGGCGTTTAGGCGTAGCTCCCTCGGTTTCTGCTGCTGTGTGCGGCGTTTAGGCGTAACTCGCTCCGTTTCTGCTGCTGTGTGCGGCTGTCAGGCATAACCTGCTCTGTTTCTGCTGCTGTTTGCGGCGTTCAGGCATAACTCCCTCTGTTTCTGCGACTGTGTGCGGCATTTAAGCATAACTCGCTCCGTTTCTGGTGCTGTGTGCGGCGTTTAGTTGTAACTCCCTCCGTTTCAGCTGCTGTGTTCAGCGTTTAGGCGTAACTCGCTCCGTTTCTGCTGCTGTGTGCGGCATTGAGGTGAAACTCCCTCCATTTTTGCAACATTTAGATGTAACTCGCTCTGTTTCAGCTTCTCTGTGCGGCATATAGGCGTAACTGCCTCCGTTTCTGCTACTGTGTGCGGTGTTTAGGCGTAACTCGCTCCGTTTCTGCCACTGTGTGCAGCATGTACGCGTAACTCCCTCTGTTTCTGCTGCTGTGTGCGGCATTTAGGCGTACCCTGCTTCATTTCTGCTGCCGTGTGCAGCATGTAGGCGTAATTCACTCCATTTCTGCTGCTGTGTGCGGCGGTTAGGCGTAACCTTCTCTGTTTCTGCTGATGTGTGAAGTGTTTAGGCTTAACTCACTCCGTTTCTGCTGCTGTGTGCGGCATTGAGGTGAAACTCCCTCCATTTTTGCAACATTTAGATGTAACTCGCTCCGTTTCAGCTTCTCTGTGCGGCATTTAGGCGTAACTCCCTCCGTTTCAGCTGCCTTGTGCGGCGTTTAGGCGTAACTCGCTCCGTTTCTGCTGCTGGGTGCGGAAATTTGCGAAACTCGTTCGATTTCTTCTCCTGCGTACAGCATTTAGGCGTAACTCGCTCCGTTTCTGCTCCTGTGTGTGGCGTTTAGGCGTAACTCGCTCTGTTTCTGCCATTGTGTGCGGCGTGTATGCAAAACTCACTCTGTTTCTGCTGCTGCGTGCGGCATTTAGGCGTACCTCGCTTCATTTCTTCTGCTGTGTGCAGCATGTAGGCGTAACTCGCTCCATTTCTGCTGCTGTGTGCGGCATTTAGGCGTAACTTGCTCCGTTTCTACTGCTGTGTGCGGCATTGAGATGAAACTTCCTCCATTTTTGCAACATTTAGATGTAACTCGCTCCATTTCAACTGCTCTGTGCGGCATTCAGGCGTAACTCCCTCCATTTCTACTCCTGTGTGCAGCATGTAGGCGTGACTCCCTCCGTTTCAGCTGCTGTGTGTGGCATTTAGGCGTAACTTGCTCCGTTTCTGCTGCTGTGTGCGGCATTGAGGTGAAACTCCCTCCATTTCTGCAGCATTTAGGCGTAACTCGCTCCGTTTCTGGTGCTGTGTGTGGCGTTTAGGCGTATCTCCCTCGGTTTCTGCTGCTTTGTGCGGCGTTTAGGCGTAACTCGCTCCGTTTCTGCTGCTGTGTGCGGCTGTCAGGCATAACCTGCTCTGTTTCTGCTGCTGTTTGCGGCGTTTAGGCATAACTCCCTCTGTTTCTGCGACTGTGTGCGGCATTTAAGCATAACTCGCTCCGTTTCTGCAACTGTGTGCGGCGTTTATGCGTAACTCCCTCTGTTTCTGCTGCTGCATGCGGCATTTAGGCGTAACTCGCTCCGTTTCTGCTGCTATGTGCGGCGGTTACACGTAACTGGCTCTGTTTCTGCAATGTGTGAGGTGTTTAGGCTTAACTTCCTCCATTTCTGGTGCTGTGTGCGGCGTTTAGTTGTAACTCCCTCCGTTTCAGCTGCTGTGTTCAGCGTTTAGGCGTAACTCGCTCCGTTTCTGCTGCTGTGTGCGGTATTGAGGTGAAACTCCCTCCATTTTTGCAACATTTAGATGTAACTCGCTCCGTTTCAGCTTCTCTGTGCGGCATATAGGCGTAACTGCCTCCGTTTCTGCTACTGTGTGCGGTGTTTAGGCGTAACTCGCTCCGTTTCTGCTACTGTGTGTGGCATTGAGGTGAAACTCCCTCCATTTGTGCAACATTTAGGAGTAATTCGCTCTGTTTCTGCTGCTGTTTGCGGCATTTAGGCGTAACTCGCTCCGTTTCTGCTGCTGTTTGCGGCGGTTAGATGTAACTGTCTCTGTTTCTGCAATGTGTGAGGTGTTTAGGCTTAACTTCCTCCATTTCTGCTGCTGTGTGCAGCGTTTATTAGTAACTCCCTCCGTTTCAGCTGCTGTGTGCGGCGTTTAGGCGTAACTCGCTCCGTTTCTGCTGCTGTGTGTGGCATTGAGGTGAAACTCCCTCCATTTTTGCAACATTTAGATGTAACTCGCTCCGTTTCAACTGCTCTGTGCGGCATTTAGGCGTAACTCCCTCCATTTCAGCTGCCGTGTGCGGCGTTTAGGCGTAACTCGCTCCGTTTCTGCTGCTGTGTGCGGCTTTGAGGTGAAACTCCCTGCATTAGTGCATCATTTAGGCGTAACTCCCTCCAATTAAGCTGCTATGTGCAGCGTTTAGGCGTAACTCACTCCGTTTCTGCTGCTGTGTGCGACATCGAGGTGAAACTCCCTCCATTTGTGCAACATTTAGGAGTAATTCGCTCCGTTTCGGCTGCTGTGTGCAGCATTTAGGCGTAACTCGTTCTATTTCTGCACCTGCGTGCAGCTTTTAGGTGTAACTTGCTCCGTTTCTGCAACTGTGTGCAGTGTTGATGCGTAACTCACTCTGTTTCTGCTGCTGTGTGCGGCATTTAGGCGTACCCTGCTTAATTTCTACTGCCGCGTGCAGCATGTAGGTGTAACTCCCTCCAGTTCTGCTGCTGTGTGCGGTGGTTAGGGGTAACCTGCTCTGTTTCTGCTGATGTGTGAGGTGTTTAGGCTTAACTCCCTCCGTTTCTGCTGCTGTGTGCGGCGTTTAGGCGTAACTCGCTCCGTTTCTGCTGCTGTGTGCGGCGTTTAGGCGTAACTCGTTCGATTTCTGCTCCTGTGTGCAGTGTTTAGTCGTATCTCGCTCTGTTTCTGCTGCTGTGTGTGGCGTTTAGGCGTATCTCCCTCGGTTTCTGCTGCTGTGTGTGGCGTTTAGGCGTATCTCCCTCGGTTTCTGCTGCTGTGTGCAGCATTTAGGCGTAACTCGCTCCATTTCTGCTGCTGTGTGCGGTAGTTAGGCGTAACCTTCTCTGTTTCTGCTGATGTGTGAAGTGTTTAGGCTTAACTCACTCCGTTTCTGCTGCTGTGTGCGGCATTGAGGTGAAACTCCCTCCATTTTTGCAACATTTAGATGTAACTCGCTCCGTTTCAACTGCTCTGTGTGGCATTTAGGCGTAACTCCCTCCATTTCAGCTGCTGTGTGCGGCATTTAGGCGTAACTCGCTCCGTTTCTGCTGCTGTGTGCGGCATTTAGGCGTAACTCCCTCCGTTTCAGCTGCTGTGTGCGGCGTTTAGGCGTAACTCGCTCCGTTTCTGCTGCTGCGTGCAGCATTGAGGTGAAACTCCCTCCATTTGTGCAACATTAAGGCGTAACTCGCTCCATTTCTGCTGCTGTGTGCGGCAGTTAGGCGTAACCTGCTCTGTTTCTGCTGATGTGTGAGGTGTTTAGGCTTAACTCCCTCGGTTTCTGCTGCTGTGTAGGCGTAACTCACTCCGTTTCTGATGCTGTGTGCGGCGGTTAGACATAACTGGCTCTGTTTCTGCAATGTGTGGGGTGTTTAGGCTTAACTTCCTCCGTTTCTGCTGCTGTGTGCGGCGTTTAGGCGTAACTCCCTTCGTTTCTGCTACTGTGTACGGCGTTTAGGCGTAACTCACTCTGTTTCTGCTGTTGCGCATGGAATTAAGGCATGCCCCGGTTCATTTCTACTGCTGTGTGCAGCATGTAGGCGTAACTCGCTCCGTTTCTGCTACTGTGTGCGGTGTTGATGCGTAACTCGCTCCGGTTTTGCTGCTGTGTGCGGTGTTTTGTAGTAACTTCCTCCGTTTCAGCTGCTGTGTTCGGCGTTTAGGCGTAACTCTCTCCGTTTGTGCTGCTGTGTGCGGCATTGAGATGAAACTCCCTCCATTTTTGCAACATTTAGATGTAACTCGCTCCGTTTCAACTGCTCTGTGCGGCATTCAGGCGTAACTCCCTCCATTTCAGCTGCTGTGTGCGGCATTTAGGCGTTACTCTGTCTGTTTCTGCTGCTGCGTACGGAATTAAGGCGTAACTTGCTCCGTTTCTGCTCCTGTGTGTGGCGTTTAGACGTAACTCGCTCCGTTTTTGCGACTGTGTGCGGCATGTTTGCGAAACTCACTCTGTTTCTTCTGCTGTGTGCAGCATGTAGGCGTAACTCGCTCCGTTTCTGCTACTGTGTGCGGCGGTTAAACGTAACTGGCTCTGTTTCTGCAATGTGTGAGGTGTTTAGGCTTAACTTCCTCCGTTTCTGCTGCTGTGTGCGACGTTTAGTAGGAACTCCTTCCGTTTCAGCTGCTGTGTGTGGCGTTTAGGTGTAACTCGCTTCGTTTCTGCTGCTGTGTGCGGCATTGAGGTGAAACTCCCTCTGTTTGTGCAACATTAAGGCGTAACTCCTCCATTTCTGCTGCTGTGTGCGGCGGTTAGGGGTAACCTGCTCTGTTTCTGCTGATGTGTGAGGTGTTTAGGCTTAACTCCCTCCGTTTCTGCTGCTGTGTGCGGCATTGGGGTGAAACTACCTCCATTTTTGCAACATTTAGATGTAACTCGCTCCGTTTCTGCTGCTGTTCTGTGCGGCATTGAGGGGAAATTCCCTCCATTTTTGCAACATTTAGATGTAACTCGCTCCGTTTTTGCTGCTGTGTGCGGCATTTAGGCGTAACTCCCTCCATTTCAGCTGCTGTGTGCGGCCTTTAGGCGTAACTTGCTCCGTTTCTGCTGCTGTGTGCGGCATTTAGGCGTTACTCTCTCTGTTTCTGCTACTGCGTACGGAATTAAGGCGTGCCCCGGTTTATTTCTACTCCTGTGTGCAGCATGTAGGCGTGACTCCCTCCGTTTCAGCTGCTGTGTGTGGCAATTAGGCGTAACTCGCTCCGTTTCTGCTGCTGTGTGCGGCGTTTAGGCGTAACTCGCTCTGTTTCTGCTACTGTGTGCGGTGTTGATGCGTAACTCGCTCCGTTTTTGCTGCTGTGTTCGGCGTTTAGGCGTAACTCTCTCCGTTTCTGCTGCTGTGTGCGGCATTGAGATGAAACTCCCTCCATTTTTGCAACATTTAGATGTAACTCGCTCCGTTTCAACTGCTCTGTGCGGCATTCAGGCGTAACTCCCTCCATTTCAGCTGCTGTGTGCGGCATTTAGGCGTAACTCGCTTCGTTTCTGCTGCTGTGTGCGGCATTTAGGCGTAACTCCCTCCATTTCAGCTGCTTTGTGCGGCGTTTAGGCGTAACTCGCTCCGTTTCTGCTGCTGTGTGCGGCATTGAGGTGAAACGCCCTCCATTTGTGCAACATTAAGGCGTAACTCGCTCCATTTCTGCTGCTGTGTGCGGCGGTTAGGCGTAACCTGCTCTGTTTCTGCTGATGTGTGAGGTGTTTAGGCTTAACTCCCTCGGTTTCTGCTGCTGTGTAGGCGTAACTCACTCCGTTTCTGATGCTGTGTGCGGCGGTTAGACATAACTGGCTCTGTTTCTACTGCTGTGTGCGGCGTTTAGGCGTAACTCCCTTCGTTTCTGCTACTGTGTACGGCATTTAGGCGTAACTCACTCTGTTTCTGCTGCTGCGTACGGAATTAAGGCGTGCCCCGGTTCATTTCTACTGCTGTGTGCAGTATGTAGGCGTAACTCGCTCCGTTTCTGCTACTGTGTGCGGTGTTGATGCGTAACTCGCTCCGTTTTTGCTTCTGTGTGCGGTGTTTTGTAGTAACTCCCTCCGTTTCAGCTGCTGTGTTCGGCGTTTAGGCGTAACTCTCTCCGTTTCTGCTGCTGTGTGCGGCATTGAGATGAAACTCACTCCATTTTTGCAACATTTAGATGTAACTCGCTCCGTTTCAACTGCTCTGTGCGGCATTCAGGCGTAACTCCCTCCATTTCAGCTGCTGTGTGCGGCATTTAGGCGTTACTCTGTCTGTTTCTGCTGCTGCGTACGGAATTAAGGCGTAACTTGCTCCGTTTCTGCTGCTGTGTGCGGCATTGAGATGAAACTCCCTCTGTTTGTGCAACATTAAGGCGTAACTCGCTCCATTTCTGCTGCTGTGTGCGGCGGTTAAACGTAACTGGCTCTGTTTCTGCAATGTGTGAGGTGTTTAGGCTTAACTTCCTCCGTTTCTGCTGCTTTGTGCGACGTTTAGTAGGAACTCCTTCCGTTTCAGCTGCTGTGTGTGGCGTTTAGGTGTAACTCGCTTAGTTTCTGCTGCTATGTGCGGCATTGAGGTGAAACTCCCTCTGTTTGTGCAACATTAAGGCGTAACTCCTCCATTTCTGCTGCTGTGTGCGGCGGTTAGGGGTAACCTGCTCTGTTTCTGCTGTTGTGTGAGGTGTTTAGGCTTAACTCCCTCCGTTTCTGCTGCTGTGTGCGGCATTGAGATGAAACTCCCTCCATTTTTGCAACATTTAGATGTAACTCGCTCCGTTTCAACTGCTCTGTGCGGCATTCAGGCGTAACTCCCTCCATTTCAGCTGCTGTGTGCGGCATTTAGGCGTTACTCTGTCTGTTTCTGCTGCTGCGTACGGAATTAAGGCGTAACTTGCTCCGTTTCTGCTGCTGTGTGCGGCATTGAGATGAAACTCCCTCTGTTTGTGCAACATTACGGCGTAACTCGCTCCATTTCTGCTGCTGTGTGCGGCGGTTAGGGGTAACCTGCTCTGTTTCTGCTGATGTGTGAGGTGTTTAGGCTTAACTCCCTCCGTTTCTGCTGCTGTGTGCGGCATTGGGGTGAAACTACCTCCATTTTTGCAACATTTAGATGTAACTCGCTCCGTTTCTGCTGTTCTGTGCGGCATTGAGGGGAAATTCCCTCCATTTTTGCAACATTTAGATGTAACTCGCTCCGTTTTTGCTGCGGTGTGTGGCGTTTAGGCGTAACTCCCTCCATTTCAGCTGCTGTGTGCGGCGTTTAGGCGTAACTCGCTCCGTTTCTGCTGCTGTGTGCGGCATTTAGGCGTTACTCTCTCTGTTTCTGCTGCTGCGTACGGAATTAAGGCATGCCCCGGTTCATTTCTACTCCTGTGTGCAGCATGTAGGCGTGACTCCCTCCGTTTCAGCTGCTGTGTGTGGCATTTAGGCGTAACTCGCTCCGTTTCTGCTGCTGTGTGCGGCGTTTAGGCGTAATTCGCTCCGTTTCTGCTACTGTGTGCGGTGTTGATGCGTAACTCGCTCCGTTTTTGCTGCTGTGTGCGGCGTTTTGTAGTAACTCCCTCCGTTTCAGCTGCTGTGTGCGGCGTTTAGGCGTAACTCTCCGTTTCTGCTGCTGTGTGCGGCATTGAGGTGAAACTCCCTCCATTTTTGCAACATTTACATGTAACTCGCTCCGTTTCAACTGCTCTGTGCGGCATTCAGGCGTAACTCCCTCCGTTTCAGCTGCTGTGTGTGGCATTTAGGCGTAACTCGCTCCGTTTCTGCTGCTGTGTGCGGCGTTTAGGCGTAATTCGCTCCGTTTCTGCTACTGTGTGCGGTGTTGATGCGTAACTCGCTCCGTTTCTGCTATTGTGTGCGGTGTTGATGCGTAACTCGCTCCGTTTTTGCTGCTGTGTGCGGCGTTTTGTAGTAACTCCCTCCGTTTCAGCTGCTGTGTGCGGCGTTTAGGCGTAACTCTCCGTTTCTGCTGCTGTGTGCGGCATTGAGGTGAAACTCCCTCCATTTTTGCAACATTTACATGTAACTCGCTCCGTTTCAACTGCTCTGTGCGGCATTCAGGCGTAACTCCCTCCATTTCAGCTGCTGTGTGCGGCATTTAGGCGTTACTCTGTCTATTTCTGCTGCTGCGTACGGAATTAAGGCGTAACTTGCTCCGTTTCTGCTGCTGTGTGCGGCATTGAGATGAAACTCCCTCTGTTTGTGCAACATTAAGGCGTAACTCCTCCATTTCTGCTGCTGTGTGCGGCGGTTAGGGGTAACCTGCTCTGTTTCTGCTGATGTGTTAGGTGTTTAGGCTTAACTCCCTCCGTTTCTGCTGCTGTGTGTGGCATTGGGGTGAAACTACCTCCATTTTTGCAACATTTAGATGTAACTTGCTCCGTTTCTGCTGTTCTGTGCGGCATTGAGGTGAAACTCCCTCCATTTTTGCAACATTTAGATGTAACTCGCTCCGTTTCAACTGCTCTGTGCGGCATTCAGGCGTAACTCCCTCCATTTCAACTGCTGTGTGCGGCATTTAGGCGTTACTCCGTCTTTTTCTGCTGCTGCGTACGGAATTAAGGCGTGCCCCGGTTCATTTCTACTCCTGTGTGCAGCATGTAGGCGTGACTCCCTCCGTTTCAGCTGCTGTGTGCGGCATTTAGGCGTAACTTGCTCCATTTCTGCTGCTGTGTGCGGCATTGAGGTGAAACTCCCTCCATTTGTGCAACATTAAGGCGTCACTCCCTCCGTTTCAGCTTCTCTGTGCGGCATTTAGGCGTAACTCCCTCCGTTTCAGCTGCTGTGTGCGGCATTTAGACGTAACTCGTTCTATTCCTTCTCCTGCGTGCAGCGTTTAGGCGTAACTCGCTCCATTTCTCCTACTGTGTGCGACATTTAAACGTGACTTGCTCTGTTTCTGCTGCTGTGTGCGGCGTAACTCCCTCTGTTTCTGCTGATGTGTGCAGCATTTGGGCGTACCCCACTTAATTTGTACTGTTGTGTACAGCATGTAGGCATAACTCGCTCCGTGTCTGCTGCTGTGTGCGGCGTTTAGTAGTAACTCGCTCCGTTTCTGCTGCTGTGTGCAGCATTTACGCGTAACTCGTTCTATTTCTTCTCCTGCGTACAGCGTACGCGTACAGTGTACTGCGTACACCCTCAGTTTCTGCTTCTGTGTGCGGCATTTATGTGAAATTCCTTTCATTTGTGCAACATTTAGGTGTATCTCGCTCCGTTTCTGCTGCTGTGTGCGGCATTGAGGTGAAACGCCCTCCGTTTGTGCAACATTTAGATGTAACTCCCTCCGTTTCTGCTGCTGTGTGCGGCGTTTAGTAGGAACTCCCTCCGTTTCAGCTGCTGTGTGTGGCGTTTAGGTGTAACTCGCTCCATTTCTGCTGCTGTGTGCGGCGGTTAGGGGTAACCTGCTCTCTTTCTGCTGATGTGTGAGGTGTTTAGGCTTAACTCCCTCCGTTTCTGCTGCTGTGTGCGGCATTGGGGTGAAACTACCTCCATTTTTGCAACATTTAGATGTAACTCGCTCCGTTTCTGCTGCTGTGTGCGGCATTGAGGTGAAACTCCCTTAATTTTTGCAACATTTAGATGTAACTCGCTCCGTTTCAACTGCTCTGTGCGGTATTTAGGCGTAACTCCTCCATTTCAGCTGCTGTGTGCGGCATTTAGGCGTTACTCTGTCTATTTCTGCTGCTGCGTACGGAATTAAGGCGTAACTTGCTCCGTTTCTGCTGCTGTGTGCGGCATTGAGATGAAACTCCCTCTGTTTGTGCAACATTAAGGCGTAACTCCTCCATTTCTGCTGCTGTGTGCGGCGGTTAGGGGTAACCTGCTCTGTTTCTGCTGATGTGTTAGGTGTTTAGGCTTAACTCCCTCCGTTTCTGCTGCTGTGTGTGGCATTGGGGTGAAACTACCTCCATTTTTGCAACATTTAGATGTAACTTGCTCCGTTTCTGCTGTTCTGTGCGGCATTGAGGTGAAACTCCCTCCATTTTTGCAACATTTAGATGTAACTCGCTCCGTTTCAACTGCTCTGTGCGGCATTCAGGCGTAACTCCCTCCATTTCAACTGCTGTGTGCGGCATTTAGGCGTTACTCCGTCTTTTTCTGCTGCTGCGTACGGAATTAAGGCGTGCCCCGGTTCATTTCTACTCCTGTGTGCAGCATGTAGGCGTGACTCCCTCCGTTTCAGCTGCTGTGTGCGGCATTTAGGCGTAACTTGCTCCATTTCTGCTGCTGTGTGCGGCATTGAGGTGAAACTCCCTCCATTTGTGCAACATTAAGGCGTCACTCCCTCCGTTTCAGCTTCTCTGTGCGGCATTTAGGCGTAACTCCCTCCGTTTCAGCTGCTGTGTGCGGCATTTAGACGTAACTCGTTCTATTCCTTCTCCTGCGTGCAGCGTTTAGGCGTAACTCGCTCCGTTTCTCCTACTGTGTGCGACATTTAAACGTGACTTGCTCTGTTTCTGCTGATGTGTGCAGCATTTGGGCGTACCCCACTTAATTTGTACTGTTGTGTACAGCATGTAGGCATAACTCGCTCCGTGTCTGCTGCTGTGTGCGGCGTTTAGTAGTAACTCGCTCCGTTTCTGCTGCTGTGTGCAGCATTTACGCGTAACTCGTTCTATTTCTTCTCCTGCGTACAGCGTACGCGTACAGTGTACTGCGTACACCCTCAGTTTCTGCTTCTGTGTGCGGCATTTATGTGAAATTCCTTTCATTTGTGCAACATTTAGGTGTATCTCGCTCCGTTTCTGCTGCTGTGTGCGGCGTTTAGTAGGAACTCCCTCCGTTTCAGCTGCTGTGTGTGGCGTTTAGGTGTAACTCGCTCCATTTCTGCTGCTGTGTGCGGCGGTTAGGGGTAACCTGCTCTCTTTCTGCTGATGTGTGAGGTGTTTAGGCTTAACTCCCTCCGTTTCTGCTGCTGTGTGCGGCATTGGGGTGAAACTACCTCCATTTTTGCAACATTTAGATGTAACTCGCTCCGTTTCTGCTGCTGTGTGCGGCATTGAGGTGAAACTCCCTTAATTTTTGCAACATTTAGATGTAACTCGCTCCGTTTCAACTGCTCTGTGCGGTATTTAGGCGTAACTCCTCCATTTCAGCTGCTGTGTGCGGCGTTTAGGCATAACTCGCTCCGGTTCTGCTGCTGCGTGCGGCATTGAGGTGAAACTCCCTCCATTTGTGCAACATTAAGGCGTAACTCGCTCCATTTCTGCTCCTGTGTGTGGCGGTTAGACATAACCTGCTCTGTTTCTGCTGATGTGTGAGGTGTTTAGGCTAAACTCCCTCCGTTTCTGCTGCTGTGTAGGCGTAACTCACTCCGTTTCTGCTGCTGCGTGCGGCATTTAGGCGTACCTCGCTTCATTTGTTCTGCTGTGTGCAGCATATCGGCATAACTCTCTCCGTTTCTTCTGCTGTGTGCGGCATTGAGGTGAAACTCCCTCCATTTTTGCAACATTTAGATGAAACTCGCTCCGTTTCAACTGCTATGTGTGGCATTTAGGCGTGACTCCCTCCATTTCAGCTGCTGTGTGCGGCATTTAGGCGTAACTCGCTCTGTTTCTGCTGCTGCGTGTGGCATTGAGGTGAAACTCCCTCCATTTGTGCAACATTAAGGCGTAACTCGCTCCGTTTCTGTTGCTGTGTGCGGCATTTAGACGTAACTCGTTCTATTTCTTCTCCTGCGTGCAGCGTTTAGGCGTAACTTGCTCCGTTTCTGCTCCTGTGTGCGGCCTTTTGCCGTAACTCTCTGTTTCTGCTGCTGTGTGTGGAGTTTAGGACAAACTTGCTTCATTTCTCCTGCTCTGTGCGGCGTTTTGTTATAACTCCCTCTTTTTCTGCTCCTGTGTGTGGGTTTTAGGCGTACGCCACTTCAATTCTACTGCTGTGTGCAGCATTTAGGAGTAAATCCCTCTATTTCTGCTGCTGTGTGCGGCCTTAAGGCGTAACTCGCTCCGTTTCAGGTGCTGTGTGCGGTGTTTTGGCGTAATTCGCTCCGTTTCTGCTGTTGTGTGCGCCATTGAGGTGAAACTCCTGCCATTTGTGCAACATTTAGGCATAACTCGCTCCATTTTTGCTGCTGTGCGCGGCGTTTAGCCGTAACTCGTTCCATTTCTGCTCCTGTGTGCAGCGTTTAGGCATAACTCGCTCCGTTTCAGCTGCTGTGTGCGGCATTTCATCGTAACTCCCTCCGTTTCAGCTGCTGTGTGCGGCATTTAGGCGTAACTCGCTCCATTTCTGCTACTGTGTGCGCAATTGAGGTGAAACTCCCTCCATTTGTTCTGCTGCTTTGTGGCGTTTATGCGTAACTCCATCTGTTTCTGCTACTGTGTGTGAAGTTTAGACGTACCCCACTTCATTTCTACTGCTGTGTGCATCATTTAGGAGTGACTCCCTCCATTTCTGCTGCTGTGTGCGGCGTTAAGGCGTAACTTGCTCCATTTCTGCTGCTGTGTGCGGCATTTAGGTGAAACTCCCTCCATTTGTGCAACATTTATGCGTAACTCCCTGTTTCTGCTGCTGTGTGTGGAGTTTAGACGTACCCCACTTCATTTCTACTGCTGTGTGCATCATTTAGGCATAACTTCCTCTGTTTCTGCTGCTGTGTGCAGCATTTAGGCGAACCCCATTTCTTTTCTGCTGCTGTGTGCAGCATTTGGGAGTAACTCCCTCCATTTCTGCTGCTGTGTGCGGCATTCATGTGAAATTCCTTCCATTTGTGCAACATTTAGGCGTGGCACGCTCCGTTTCTGCTACTGTGTGCGGTGTTTATGTGTACCCCACTTCTTTTCTGCTGCTGTGTGCAGTATTTAGGTGAAACTCCCTCCTATTTGTACAACGTTTAGGCTAAACTCCCTCCGTTTCTGCTGCTGTGTAGGCGTAACTCACTCCGTTTCTGCTGCTGCGTGCGGCATTTAGGCGTACCTCGCTTCATTTGTTCTGCTGTGTGCAGCATATCGGCATAACTCTCTCCGTTTCTTCTGCTGTGTGCGGCATTGAGGTGAAACTCCCTCCATTTTTGCAACATTTAGATGAAACTCGCTCCGTTTCAACTGCTATGTGTGGCATTTAGGCGTGACTCCCTCCATTTCAGCTGCTGTGTGCGGCATTTAGGCGTAACTCGCTCTGTTTCTGCTGCTGCGTGTGGCATTGAGGTGAAACTCCCTCCATTTGTGCAACATTAAGGCGTAACTCGCTCCGTTTCTGTTGCTGTGTGCGGCATTTAGACGTAACTCGTTCTATTTCTTCTCCTGCGTGCAGCGTTTAGGCGTAACTTGCTCCGTTTCTGCTCCTGTGTGCGGCCTTTTGCCGTAACTCTCTGTTTCTGCTGCTGTGTGTGGAGTTTAGGACAAACTTGCTTCATTTCTCCTGCTCTGTGCGGCGTTTTGTTATAACTCCCTCTTTTTCTGCTCCTGTGTGTGGGTTTTAGGCGTACGCCACTTCAATTCTACTGCTGTGTGCAGCATTTAGGAGTAAATCCCTCTATTTCTGCTGCTGTGTGCGGCCTTAAGGCGTAACTCGCTCCGTTTCAGGTGCTGTGTGCGGTGTTTTGGCGTAATTCGCTCCGTTTCTGCTGTTGTGTGCGCCATTGAGGTGAAACTCCTGCCATTTGTGCAACATTTAGGCATAACTCGCTCCATTTTTGCTGCTGTGCGCGGCGTTTAGCCGTAACTCGTTCCATTTCTGCTCCTGTGTGCAGCGTTTAGGCATAACTCGCTCCGTTTCAGCTGCTGTGTGCGGCATTTCATCGTAACTCCCTCCGTTTCAGCTGCTGTGTGCGGCATTTAGGCGTAACTCGCTCCATTTCTGCTACTGTGTGCGCAATTGAGGTGAAACTCCCTCCATTTGTTCTGCTGCTTTGTGGCGTTTATGCGTAACTCCATCTGTTTCTGCTACTGTGTGTGGAGTTTAGACGTACCCCACTTCATTTCTACTGCTGTGTGCATCATTTAGGAGTGACTCCCTCCATTTCTGCTGCTGTGTGCGGCGTTAAGGCGTAACTTGCTCCATTTCTGCTGCTGTGTGCGGCATTTAGGTGAAACTCCCTCCATTTGTGCAACATTTATGCGTAACTCCCTGTTTCTGCTGCTGTGTGTGGAGTTTAGACGTACCCCACTTCATTTCTACTGCTGTGTGCATCATTTAGGCATAACTTCCTCTGTTTCTGCTGCTGTGTGCAGCATTTAGGCGAACCCCATTTCTTTTCTGCTGCTGTGTGCAGCATTTGGGAGTAACTCCCTCCATTTCTGCTGCTGTGTGCGGCATTCATGTGAAATTCCTTCCATTTGTGCAACATTTAGGCGTGGCACGCTCCGTTTCTGCTACTGTGTGCGGTGTTTATGTGTACCCCACTTCTTTTCTGCTGCTGTGTGCAGCATTTAGGAGTAAATCCCTCCCTTTCTGCTGCTGTGTGGGGCGTTTAGGCGTAACTCGCTCCGTTTCTGCTGCTGTGTGCGGCATTGAGGTGAAACTCCCTCCATTTTTGCAACATTTAGATGTAACTCGCTCTGTTTCTGCTGCTGTGTGCGCCATTGAGGTGAAACTCCCTCCATTTTTGCAACATTTAGGCGTAACTCCTTCCGTTTCAGCTGCTTTTTACGGCATTTAGGCATAACTCGCTCTGTTTCTGCTGCTGTGTGTGGCCTTTTGCGGTAACTCTCCATTTCTGCTGCTGTGTGTGGGTTTTAGGCGTACGCCACTTCAATTCTACTGCTGTGTGCAGCATTTAGGAGTAAATCCTTCTATTTCTGCTGCTGTGTGCGGCGTTTAGGCGTAACTCATTCCATTTCTGCTCCTGTGTGCAGCGTTTAGGCATAACTCGCTCCGTTTCAGCTGCTGTGTGCGGCATTTAGGCGTAACTCGCTCCATTTCTGCTACTGTGTGCGGTGTTTTGCCGTAACTCGCTCCGTTTCTGCTGTTGTGTGCGCCATTGAGGTGAAACTCCCGCCATTTTTGCAACATTTAGGCATAACTCGCTCCGTTTTTGCTGCTGTGTGCGGCGTTCAGGCATAACTCGTTCCATTTCTGCTCCTGTGTGCAGCGTTTAGGCATAACTCGCTCCGTTTCAGCTGCTGTGTGCGGCATTTAGGCGTAACTCGCTCCATTTCTGCTACTGTGTACGCAATTCTGGTGAAACTCCCTCCATTTGTTCTGCTGCTGTGTGGCGTTTATGCGTAACTCCCTCTGTTTCTGCTGCTGTGTGTGGAGTTTAGACGTACCCCACTTCATTTCTACTGCTGTGTGCATCATTTCGAAGTGACTCCCTCCATTTCTGCTGCTGTGTGCGGCGTTAAGGCGTAACTTGCTCCATTTCTGCTGCTGTGTGCAGTATTTAGGTGAAACTCCCTCCTATTTGTACAACGTTTAGGCGTAACTCGCTCCGTTTCTGCTGCTGCGTGCAGCGTTTAGTTGTAACTCGCTCCGTTTCTGCTGCTGTGTGCGGCATTGAGGTGTAACTCCCTCCTTTTCAGCTGCTGTGTGCGACATTTAAACGTAACTTGCTCTGTTTCTGCTGCTGTGTGCGGCGTAACTCCCTCTGTTTCTGCTGCTGTGTGCAGCATTTGGGAATAACTCCCTCCATTTCTGCTGCTGTGTGCGGCATTTATGTGAAACTCCTTCCATTTGTGCAACATTGAGGTGTATCTCGCTCCGTTTCAGGTGCTGTGTGCGGCATTTAGTCGTGACTCCCTCCGTTTCAGGTGCTGTGTGCGGCATTTAGGCGGAACTCGCTCTGTTTCTGCCGCTGTGTGCAGCGTTTAGGCGTAACTCGCTCCGTTTCTGCTTCTGTGTGAAGCATTTAGCTGAAACTCCCTCAATTTCTTCTGCTGTGTGCGGCGTTTATGCGTAACTCGCTCCGTTTCTGTGGCTTTTTGCGGCGTTTAGGCTTAACTTGCTCCGTTTTTGCTGCATTGTGCGGCATTTATGCGTAACTCGCTCCGTTTCTTCTGCTTTTTGCGGTGTTTAGGCTTAACTTGCTCCGTTTCTGCTGCTGTGTGCTGCGTTTCGGTGTAATTCCCTCAATTTCTGCTGCTGTTTGCAGTATTTAGGTGTGACTCACTCCATTTCTGCTCCTGTGTGCAGTGTTTAGGCGTAACTCGCTCTGTTTCAGCTGCTGTGTGCGGCATTTAGGCGTAACTCGCTCCGTTTCTGCTGCTGTATGCGGCATTGAGGTGTAACTCCCTCCATTTGTGCAACATTGAGGCGTAACTCGTTCCGTTTCAGCTGCTGTGTGCGACATTTAGGCGTAACTTGCTCTGTTTCTGCTGCTGTGTGCGGCGTAACTCCCTCCATTTCTGCTGCTGATTTGGGCGTTTAGGTGTAACACCCTCCGTTTCAGCTGCTGTGTGCAGCATTTAGTCGTAACTCCCTCCGTTTCTTCTGCTTTTTGCGGCATTTAGGCTTAACTTGCTCCGTTTCTGCTGCTGTGTGCTGCGTTTCGGTGTAATTCCCTCAATTTCTGCTGCTGTTTGCAGTATTTAGGTGTTACTCACTCCATTTCTGCTCCTGTGTGCAGTGTTTAGGCGTAACTCGCTCTGTTTCAGCTGCTGTGTGCGGCATTTAGGCGTAACTCGCTCCGTTTCTGCTGCTGTGTGTGCCATTGAGGTGAAACTCCTGCCATATGTGCAACATCTAAGCGTAACTCGCTTCGTTTTTGCTGCTGTGTGCGGCGTTTAGGCGTAACTCGCTCCGTTTCAGCTGCTGTTTGCGGCATTTAGTCGTAACTCCCTCCATTTCTTCTGCTGTGTGCGGCGTTTAGGCTTAACTTGCTAAGTTTCTGCTGCTGTGTGCTGCGTTTCGGTGTAATTCCCTCAATTTCTGCTGCTGTGTGCAGTATTTAGGTGTAACTTGCTTCATTTCTCCTGCTGTGTGCGGCGTTTTGGCGTAACTCTTTCTGTTTCTGCTGCTTTGTGTGGAGTTTGGGACTAACTTGCTTCATTTCTCCTGCTGTGTTCGGCGTTTTGGCATAACTCCCTCCATTTCTGCTGCTGTGTGCGGCGTAAAGGCATAACTCCCTCCATTTCTGCTGCTGTGTGTGGCGTAAAGGCATAACTCGCTCCATTTCTGCTGCTGTGTGTGGCATTTAGGTGAAACTCCCTCCCATTTGTACAACGTTTAGGCATAACACGTTCCGATTCTGCTGCTGTATGTGGCGTTTAGGTGTTTAACTCGTTCCATTTCTGCTCCTGTGTGCAGCGTTTAGGCATAACTCGCTCTATTTCAGCTGCTGTGTGCGGCATTAAGTCGTAACTCCCTCTGTTTCAGCTGCTGTGTGCGGTGATTAGGCGTAACTTGCTCTGTTTCTGCTCCTGTGTGCAGCGTTTAGGCGTAACTTGCTCTGTTTCAGCTGCTGTGTGCGACATTTAGGCGTAACTTGCTCTGTTTCTGCTGCTGTGTGCGGTGTAACTCCCTCCATTTCTACTGCTGTGTGGGGCGTTTAGGTGTAACACCCTCCGTCTCTGCTTCTGTGTGCGGCATTTATGTGAAATTCCTTCCATTTGTGCAACGTTTAGGCGTAACTCCCTCCGTTTCAGCTGCTGTGTGCGGCATTTAGGCATAACTCGTTCCATTTCTGCTCCTCTGTGCAGCATTTGGGCGTAACTCGCTCCGTTTCAGCTGCTGTGTGCGGCATTTAGTTGTAACTCCCTCCGTTTCAGTTGCTGTGTGCACCATTGAGGCGAAACTCCCTCCATTTCTTCTGCTGCGTGCGGCATTTATGCGTAACTCGCTCCGTTTCTTCTGCTTTTTGCGGTGTTTAGGCTTAACTTGCTCCGTTTCTGCTGCTGTGTGCTGCGTTTCGGTGTAATTTTCTTAATTTCTCCTGCTGTGTGCAGTATTTAGGTGTAACTCGCTCGGTTTCTGCTGCTGTCTGCGGCGTTTAGGCCTAACATGCCCTGTCTCCGCTGCTGTGTTTAGGTGTAACTCCGTCTGTTTCTGCTGCTGTGTGCGGCATCTAGGCGTAACTCGCTCCATTTCTGCTGCTGTGCATGCCGTTTAGGAGTAACTCACTTCATTTCTACTGCTGTGTGAGGCTTTTAGGCGTATCTTGCTTTGTTTCTGCTGCTGCGTGTGGCGTTTAAGCGTAACTTGCTCTGTTTAGGCTGCTGTTTGCGCCGTTTAGCTGTAACATGCCTCATTTCTATTGCTGTGTGTGGCATTTAGGCGTAACTCCCTCCGTTTCTGCTGCTGTGTGCGGCGTTTAGGCATAACTCGCTTCATTTCTACTGCTGTGTGTGGCATTTAGGCATAACTCGCTCCGTTTCTGCTGCTGTGCGCGGCATTTCGGTGTAACTCACTCCTTTTTTGCTGCTTTTTGCGGTGTTTCGGCGTAACTCGCTCCATTTCTGCTGCTGTGTGCAGCATATTGGTGTACCATTCTCTCTCTCTGCTGCTGTGTGTGGTGTTTAGGCGTATCTCGCTCCATTTCTGCTGCTGTGTTCCGCGTTTAGGCAAAACTCCCTCCTTTTGTGCAACGTTTAGAAGTAACTCGGTTATTTTCTGCTGCTGTGTGTGGCGTTTAGGCATAACACACCCCATTTTTGCATTGCAGGCGATTGAGCAGCCGGTGCGGACCAATCAGATCCCACGCCAGATCCCGGAGCAGTCCTTCTTCACCAAGCCCATCCCAGGGATCGTCATGGGGGGCATCCTGCCCTTCGGCTGCATCTTCATCCAGCTCTTCTTCATCCTCAACAGCATCTGGTAGGTGCGGCCTGTCAACTTGTCAGCCCTGTGCATCAGCCAATCAGTGGGGTCAGACGGTCCAGATTTCGAGTGCACTCTTTGGGAACAGCCGTTATTGTAGCAGCGATCAACATGCCATGTTTTTTTTTTTTTTACATGGGTAACGTTTATCAAACTGAACCTCACAGTGGAGAGATGCTATTTTAGCACCTTTTTGAAAAGCTCTTTTGAAAGGACAGTGCTTTAAACTGTATGGCTAACCTGCACCCCCCCCCCCCCAGGTCCCATCAGATGTACTACATGTTCGGCTTCCTGTTCCTCGTCTTCATCATCCTCCTCATCACCTGCTCCGAGGCCACCATCCTGCTGTGCTACTTCCACCTGTGCGCGGAGGTGAGGGTCCGAGGCCTGCCCTGTCGGGCACCGTGCCCACGTCATCCCCCCGACGCGGCTCTAAACTCAGGCGGTGGGACCGTCAGAAGGCTGTTCGTTTCTCAAAAGCTTTTCCCAGTTTAAATCGCCTTCTCCACCTTAGATCAGTGGGTTGATTGATTGACTGAGTAAGGCTTGGTCCAGAAGGTATCGATTACATTAAAAAAACATTATGGGTTTATAGCTGTGTGCTGCGATGCTTTTTCCAGGCTCATATCGCAGAAGAATTATAAGCCTGATGCTGTAGTGTGGGTCTCACTTTATCACAGGATTATCACTGCTAAGCAGCACCAGCGTAGCATAATGGATGTGGGACTATAATGTTACCTTAGGGGCTCCAGGTTCGATTCCATGGTAGGGCACTTCAGTTACACCCTTGAGCCAGGTACTTAACCTGAATTGC
The DNA here is from genome assembly GCA_019788955.1 of Albula glossodonta. NCBI lineage: Eukaryota > Metazoa > Chordata > Actinopteri > Albuliformes > Albulidae > Albula > Albula glossodonta. Next base: position 4,047 of record JAFBMS010002715.1, on the reverse strand, counting down.
TTCAGCAAATATTTGTTTATATATATAGACTTCATAATTATATACAAAAAACAATGTAAGCTGTGCTGGTAGATCTAGATAAGAGCATCTTCTCATTGCTCCATGTAAATTTTATGTAACATGTCTTATATCATAGACATACATAGGTGCAGGAGGTAAAGGCAAATTATCTTTATTTAACTGCATGGACAATGTTTTATGCACTCAATAGCTTGTCAGATCATTGGTATCGTTAGAGAATTGCTTGATGGGAAATCCTAAACATGTGTATGTTGTGTTACTTGCTGTCGTATTTCGTTTATTTTCAGCTTGGGTGCTTTTCTGAGTCTGGCACAATCATCCATCTGGTTGTGTTGTGCTCTAACCAAAAACAAACAGAAAATATTATGTTTTTAATAGGGAATATTTTTAATGTTCATCGTCCCTCAGGTGAAGACAGGCTGAGACATACTGAGCTGTGACTGGGGCGGTTGGTGTGGGCCTTCCTCTGAAAGCGCCTTAATGAACTTTTGTTCATTTTCATCGTTCATCATTTTCTAATTAAAATACTTCCTTTGTGTGTCTGAATACTTTCCCACCGTGTCCCACTCTGTCTCTCCTTCAGGACTACCATTGGTGGTGGAGGTCGTTCCTGACCAGCGGCTTCACAGCGGTCTACCTGTTCATCTACGCAGTGCACTATTTCTTCTCCAAACTGCAGATCATCGGAGTGGCCAGCACCATCCTGTACTTCGGCTACACCATGATCATGGTGCTCATGTTCTTCCTGTTCACAGGTGAGAGCCAGCCCCTCCTCAGAAGCTGCGCGGATAACTCATTTCTGAAAAAGACGCCACACAGCGCCTTGCGCTTCTATTGAGGGGTAGGCCAGGAGCTTGGTAGGAAATAGTTTCAAATGATCAAGCCAGTGTTGTCGTCGAGTGGCATACCTCGGGTCCGAGTTGAGTCTCAAGTCTCCACCGCTCAAGTCCGAGTCCGAGCCAGTAGTATACAAGTCCAAGTTCGTGTCAGTAGTGTCCAAGTCCGAGTCCATGTTGCTTGAGTCTAAGTCCAAGTCAGAGTCACAATGTCAGAAATAAATGTTATCAAGGAGAAACTGTCACCAATTCCAGGGTGCGCACTACTAGCTTTGCTGGGGAAACGCTTGCAGAGTGAAGGGTTTCAGCAGGCTTGCCAGAGACACCCAAGGTGCTCTTAAAGTCGCGCGGTGTGAGCGCTTACGGTTTCTGACAGTGTTCCGTGTGTGACAGGTACAAGAAATGTTACATCTCCGTAGCGCCTGATGTCGTCCGTTTTGCTCTGGTGCTGTATGACTCAAAAGATCTGTGTCCGACAAGCCTTTTGATTTTCACCCTTGAGAGGAAGCTCCCTTTCTCTGCCTGTAGCTCAAAGGCATTCTCCTGTCAGAAAGTCAGTTCCAGAAACAGGGGCGTCAGCCTGACGTTCGGTTCGCTGGGAGCACCCTGTCGCCAAATACGTTTGTGCCTCCCGGGTTTGAAAGGGCAGAGATTTACACACAGTCGCGGTGTACAGACTGTGCACTGTTTGCTGACTTAACCACATTTATAATCTAGAGTACTCGCCTCAGTGAAGAAGCTAGTAATGGTTGCCATGAGGTTTCATGAACTCCACTAGGACTCAGCTACACAGCTGTAAATCAGTGACTTTTTTGAACTATGTTTTTTGGATCCCTGTTTTATTTTTGGATAGAGCAAGTCATCCACAGGGTTTAGTCCATGCTTACCCTTCTGCCACTTGGGACTATTATCCCAAACCCCCCCCCCCCAGCACTTTAACACCCCCGTCACGAAAAATATGCACTTTGTGTAATGTATCCACAGCCATTGCTGTCATTGGTCCAGATGAGAGTTACTGAGACTGTAGCTCCTCCCACTTACGGCTCAATGAAACCGCACTCCCCCATCGCTAGTAGTAGGTACTTAACAGCGTGATTGATACAAGCTATATGTTCCACGACTGCTAAGGAACATTCTGTTTTGTTTTATGTTGAGGTTTATTTCCTGTAATCATTTTTAAATTGTCCCATGGGGGATCAATAATCGACCTCTTGCTGCAGTCGTGGGGGTTGGGTTTCACACCGCTGAGATCATCGCTGAACTGAGGGGAGGCAGTGATGCCGGGTTTGTTGAGGGTTGTGATTATATGAGAAAGGTCACCTTCTGCGAAAGGCGCTCATAAGAACACGGTCCTAATGGCGAGCTTCTCCTTCTATAGGTGAGCAGATAAATGCCAGGATGCAGCCAGTTTATTTGTTGCCATGGATTCTAATAGATGCACCAGGAGCCCTGACTACGACTGTTATGGCAGCTATGGCAACCGTACCAGCACTTGAAATATAAAGATAGGTACCGACAGGGAGATGCGGACTTGTTTTATCCACACACAACAATACGATCAAAAGGCTCAGCTCATATACCCCCCCCCCCACACACACACACACACTCACACTGTTCGCAACCTCTCCTCATTTACTCTGCCTCACTATACGTTTCTAAATTCCTAAAAGGAGGAGATGGCAGAGGAGCATACTGTAAGTTGCATATTCTCCTTCATCACATCAATGACCTACACATTTTTTATTTTAACATATATATTGAGATGTTATTCATTTTAACAGATAATTTAATTTGATATTTTGGTGGTGTGGATACATTAGCTGATAGGGCGGAGATGCATGAAGAAGGAATCATGTGATACTTGCAGGTGTAGTTATTTCAGGTGAGCTGAGTATTGTTTAGTGCTCTTGTTTCAAGTCTGGAGCCTGTGGAGTTTTCTAGAAGCTCCACAGGAGGATGACATGAAGTAGTTCAACAGAGTTCCTTTGGGTCGGTGAGCTGTGAGGTTGCATAAAACATGCATTATTATATGAAAGTCTTACAGACCCACTGCAGCCAGGTCCACTTTCTGATTTTACCCAAAGACGAGCAGTGCGTACAATATTTATGTTTAGCAAGCGATCATGTTTTAGCCATGGAAAAATATTTTCCCTAGGTATGCCACACATTTCTCATCATGGGTGATTAGATTGCAGAAATGAATTTAATAGTGTTTTAACAAAATTTGTGTTAGCTAGTAAAAGTAACATCAATTATCTATAATTTCCATTATAAATGATGTAGCTTAAACATTTACTGTCGAGTAGCTGTGTATTTGTTAACAGTGAAATATATGTGAAGTATGGGTGCTGCATGATACATAAAAAGCTGTGTTCAGGAGCCAGACTCTGGAGAGTAATAGATGAGTATTGTGCTGGTATGAGACGTTGGGTTCAAGGGCCAGACTCTGGAGAGTAATGTTGTATTAGACTGTCACATTCGTGTTACTAGCTGAGGAGATGAGAGAACGACAATTTGCAGCTGTAAACAAAGCTGGCCTTGTGTCATAAAGTATCCTGTGTTCATTTACTTAAATGTCAATTTATTTATTTATTTTATACAACTTATGTGTACAGCTGAATATAAGGAACTCAGGTTAAACACTTTATTAAAGGTTACAATGGCAATGACCGTCCAGGGGATTAAATTTGCAACTTCTTAGTCTCCAATCTAGTTATGACAAAGTGTTTCATGAAGACGTCTTATCTGTCTCTTTTTCCACTTCTCTTCAGGCACCATCGGGTTTTTTGCCTGCTTCTGGTTTGTGAATAAAATCTACAGTGTGGTGAAAGTGGACTGAGGGCTGCTGGGAGAGTGCCCTGCGCTCTAGCCTGGGGCCCTCTGCGCCAGAGGGGCCGGGGTCCCCCCGCTGGCCCTGAAAGGAAAGGCGGAGATCCCAGCGGCATCCGTCAGGCTGGCACAGAGGGGAGAGCGAGATATCACAAACAACATCATGGGTGGAGCTACGCTGACCTGTACAACCATCGCTGACTTTATCAAAACAAATTGTAAGCTTTTCCTCTCCACGGCAGAACACAACGGTTGTTTCTGATCAGCGGGTGTCTTACAGCACGTCGCTCCTCCCATTTTTGGTGTCATGACACCTCCTTCTCCCGTCATTACCATGAACATGTAAAATATGCACAGAGTC
>JAFBMS010002714.1:0-25356 GCA_019788955.1 Albula glossodonta | reverse complement strand
TGTGAGTTCAGATGAAGAGGCTTCTCTGAGGACCGGGGGGGCCTGTGTGTGTTCAGGATGAAGAGGCTGGTTCTGAGGACCGGGGCCTGTGTGTGTTAAGATGAAGAGGCTGGCTCTGAGGACCGGGGCCCTGTGTGGTTCAGATGAGAGGCTGGTTCTGAGGACCGGGGCCTGCCCTGTGTGTGTTCAGATGAAGAGGCTGGTTCTGAGGACCGGGGCCTGTGTGTGTTCAGATGATGAAGAGGCTGGCTCTGAGGACCGGGGCCTGTGTGTGTTCAGATGAAGAGGCTGGCTCTTAGGACCGGGGCCTGTGTGTGTTCAGAAGAATAGGCTGGGTTTGTGGCCGCAGCCCGGCGTGTGTTCATGCACTGACATGCTGTTCCTCCCATAACCTCATGCTTCATCAAGGGATGAGCCTCACCACTGAAATCTGGCCCCCCACCAGGACATGGCTAATGGCTGTATAATAATCCCCTACAACAGCCCCACCAGTGCTCTGCTCCACGTCACTCCTCTGCCTTGAGCCTGTCACCCAGCAGTCACAGTGCACTCTTAAAGAGGATCTAATATCTGTGCACTTCAGCTCTGCAGCTTGAGGCGGCAGAGTGATAGAGGTTGAGGGGTAATCAAAGGCGAAGTCTCTGATAGTGCACTCAATGGCGGAGCAGTAAACACACGCCTACGATGAGACTGAACTCTCGCACAATTGGATGACCTCGATGGGGGTGGAGTTTAAAAGGACCACACAGCAGCCCTGTGTCTGAAGGGGTGGTCACACTGCCTGTTACAGTACACCCCACTCACAGTGGAACATTAAACTGCAATAGATGTATTTACACAATTTAGCCACAGTGGAGGGTTTGACATGTAAACACGGTTATACATGTTACAATCCACATTTTCTCCCACAACGCAGAGCAGTCATTCTATTCATGTGATAAGATGTGAGCAATGTCTGGACTAAAAGGTCCAGAAGTAGACGTCAAGTTAGACATATCCTGCTCAGAATGGAGGGCTGAGGGCCGGACATTTCCAGTCCTGTGAGAGCCCAGCGCAGTCTTCTCCAGCCAAACCATGTGGCAGAGATTGATTGGCTGTGCATGTACATTTGAATTGCAGCAGCACTTGTAAAAAAAAGTACACTCAGAATTTACTGTAAATGTTGTGAATTGTTCTGAGGTGACCCTTCAGTTTAATAGTTTGTGGGTCCCTGTTACAGCAGAAATGGAGTGGGTGAGTTTTGATTGTTAAGGATGAAAAATGGCATGACTGTTGTACACATTAATCTTATTCAACTCTATGACGGTCCATGATGTTACCTGAGAATAAAACTAATAAAAGCAGCGCGGGCAGACCTCGCAGGAGACCAGAGGAATTTAATGTAAAACATTTGCTGGCCCATTGCTGTACCCCATCTGAGATCTGTGCACCTCTGAATAACGCCTGTGTCATCCCAGCTCGACATCTCAGTCCAGACAAGTAAAACATTGTTATGTTAAATTCCCCAGTAAAGTAAATTTGCAAAATCGAGTGCTGGCTTCGCTGACAGCTTGTGTTTATCGTAATGAAGCCTAGTTACGACTCAAGGATAGAACTAGGCTGTTTAAACATTTTTAAAACTGTACTTAAAACCACAAACTATTAACAATTACCAACTTTTACCAAAACATGAGAATGTATTATATTCATTAAAAGCCAATTAATCATTAATTGATTGTATTTATGTTATAATAGACGGGAGGATGTTTGGTAGAACTGTGAGTGTGGTGTGTCACAGGAGTTGCTGGCTGGAGGTAACAGCTACACATGACACACCACTGAGGTTCTCTGGGTATCCTCGCAACCAAAACTCAAACATGTAAATTAAGCATAAAAATCTCAGGAATTAAGGAAGAAATTTTAAGTTTAAGCTTGCAACACTAATCCACTCTCAAGTGTAAAAATGTTTTAATGTAAAGATTTGGCTTTTGGATCAATCGTAGTAAAATTGATAGTTTGTTAGCATTTATATTTTAATAAGGTTTTGCAAAAGAAAAGGTCAAATGTTGACTGAATGCATTGCAATGCCTTGTATCATCTGAAATAAATTCAGCAGATGTTGGACTTTAAGCAGACAGCGGCCTGTCTGCTCCTGTGTGCAACCCAGCACTAGAGCCCTACAGACAGAGGGACTTCCCGCTTTCTCCCCTGTGGAAGCCCTGTTCCAGAACCACGATCCAAAAAAGGGTTTTATACAGGGATTCATAAGCTGTGTGTGTCACGATGGGCGTCTGCTCACAGGAAACACAAATGTAAACAAAGTGCGTCATCTTGTTTCCAGAGGGTTGTCTCTGAATTGAGTGACCTGGTCACAGCATAGAGTAAACAATGCCCTCTAGTCCTCATGGTCACCTCATCTGACAGGCCAGGCCTGGTTCACAGTCCATGACTGGCTTTTCTCAGTCTATCACATAAGGGGAATCTGTGAATGCTTTTTCTGTCAGCCTATCACGTGGGGGGAATCTGTGGCTGCCTCTTCTCTCAGCCTATCACATGAGGGGAATCTGTGGCTGCCTTTTCTCTCAGCCTATCATGTAGGGGGAATCCATGGCTGCCTTTTATCTCAGCCTTTCACATAAGGGGGAAATCCCTTATGACCCCTTGTTATCCAAAAATGCATCACTATGTCCTGAAATCAGAAAGGTTAGGTCAGATGTTTTTAATTGACCAGTTGACTTATCTGTCTTGCTCTTGCTCCCTCTCTGTGATTAGTTTTTTCTTTACCAAACTTGATGACTCTGTAATTGTTATTTATTTTCTTATTATATTTATTGTTCCTCTTATCCCCACTGGGGCACTGTTTGTAGTGACCAGCTGTTAAAAACCATGTTTTTAGAAACAATATAAAAATGGTTTATTTTTACTACAATATTTAAATGTGGTATTTTGCACTGATATGATATGGTGTTTGATGCTCAAAATAATGCTCGAAGTGCTTTTGTCAACTGTGTATTGTGTGTGTTGCGCAGGATTTTTTTTTTAACAGAAAAAGGTCAGTATCTCCTCTCTGCCTGGCAGAGGATGATGGAGGATGACCACTCAGGCCACCCACCGGATGGGGAGGGGTGGAGTGAGCAAGTGGCTCACCATGGGGACCAGCATGCACGCCAGTGCAGGATCTGCCACACAGATGACATCATCTATGTGATGTCACAGAGGCTCAGCCACAGCTGGCTCTTCCTGACCTACCCATCCCTGAAGCTGGCTGTGAGTGGCTCCCTGCATTTCAACTGGGGTAAAAAAAAAAATGTCTTCACATTATCAGTGCTAAGCAAGGGAACAGGGTCACCAAGATGAAACTGGGGACACATCAGAGTGGTCAAGTTTCAGAAAAAAAAACTTACAGGAGCGGGCGAGCGCAGTGCTCTGGAGAGACATCCAAAAGCATCCGACGCTCCCAACCTTTCCTCACCTTCAAAGGATTTCATAATTTGTTTCTTCGTCCTGGTCCAACGACTGAAGCGTTATATTTTTCTGAAATGAGCTGTAAGCATTCACTGGCCATGGCTTATCAGTTATAAATTTCCCCTCTCCTTCAGGACTCTAAAAGCACCCTCCATTTTTTTTATTGCTGGTGCCAAAATAGTTTTAACCTTTTTTGAAAATTCTTTTTCCAGCATGTTCTAAAGCAGAGGAGATGTAGCATGTCAGTGATAAGTCTCACCTGAAAGCACTTTGATGATTGGGATAATTTTGTTTAATCTTTGTTGCTGCACTTTTGAGACTCATTTGAAACCCTGATCTGTTAAAACCGAAAAACTGCTTAATGGAATTCTTGCATGAGCTTGAATACAAGAACACCTGATATGTGTTATGAACTATATTATACTGAAATATATGAAATATAAGATGTTCACAGAAATGATCAATTCAGAATTGGTTATTTTTTGCCGTTGACACAGTTTTGCACAAGGTGAAATGCCCAAACACCACTGGGTCTGGAGCTCTAGAGAGGGGAAGGACTGTGTTCCAGATTTCAATTGGAGCTCAGCTGAAATAACAGAGAATTCGGTTCAGATGAACTAATGCACGTGTTCACCGAGCCCTGCGCAGTCCCAATGTGTTTCTGCTCCTCCACAGCCAAAAGCACTTCAGCGATGAGTCTGAGGCACGTTGTAAAATAAACTTGGAGACCAAGGGAACCGCAGCAACATGGCACCAGCGCAGCTGTCCAGGAAAGCCGCAACACCATGGCACCGGCGCAGCTGTCCGATTCTGCTTTTTTTTTAAAGCTGCGCCCACAGAATCATCTCCTGGAGGTTTCATCCTGGATGAAAGACCTTTGAACATGACGAGGACCACATTCCTCCCAAACAGCTGGCACTGTCTGAACCATCGCATGACAAATAATGAGATCAATTCAGTGCAGACAGAAGATGTGGACCACAAAGACATTTTTTTCATGAATGGGTAAGAAATATTCATGGTCCAGAGCCTCACAGAGGTTCCCTGATGAAGCCCTCCTCTGTGGGGGATTAAGGAAGCCCTCCAGCAGCGAGGGGGGGGGGGGGGTCCAGCTACTTTTCATCATATACACAATGTCAAGATGAGCATTCCTCCTTTACGGGCTTAAGGGTTTGGGGGGGTCTCTCTCCATTCAGTGCTTTCTCCATGCTGAGAGACTGTGAAATACAGACATACCACGTAAAATGGTTTGCTAAAGGAATCTGTCATACTATCAACATCACCATCGGGTGTAGACCGGCTCAGATAAATGAAACTCGTGTGATGTTGGTCGCAGGGTGCAAGGTCATTTATCATTAATGAGCAGTGCTTCAAGAATATAGAACACCATTGCCAATTGCTGTGTACCCTTGAAACAATGGCTGGGTGTTCCAGTTTAGTTGAAAGTGAAACAAGGACAGCTGAATTATCAAGCAGCTCTATGAACTCATTGGTCGCGATCTGGGCTTGGTTACAGCATATGCAATATTTATAGAAAACTCGGTCATACAATATCTTTAAAAAAAAAGGCTTTTTACTCTCTGTAGGGGAGATCTCTGCCTTTGTGACTATGCCTTGGAGAAATGACTGACAACAACTTTGATATTTAATGTTTGCTTTAGGAGCTTTATGCGCAGGTCTGAATGCATGCATACGCTGATGCATATCTTGGCATGATATCCGAGCCCCCAGCTGCCATATGGATCCCCGCTTTGAGTGTAAGTCACTGCTTTTATTTGCTGTGTAAGTGAAAGGCCCGCAGGCCTTACTCACATATGGTGCACCTCATAGTATTAGGGGATTTTAGTGAATCAGCCGCCTGATCCGTATCTCTACCCCTCTGTCTCAGACTCCTGGGAAACACGATTAGTAGACTGAAAGGGGAAAGGCTGTGCTCTGGGCTCTTAACGCACACAGTCAGGCTGAGGAGAGAGTCTGTGCTCTGGGTTGTACCGCACACAAACTGAGGGAGAAGGCAGTGGGAGACCAGAGTGATGTATACACAGGAGAGGATGGTCACTCTGATAAAGAGATGAGCAATGTGTTACATCCGTGTCCCTGTGTGGCGCAGCTTCCCGCCAGGGAGGGGGCGGGGGTGTTTTCGGCTTTCAGAGCAGAGCAGAGCAGAGGTTACTCTCCACCTCCTGGCCAAAGCACAGCTGTGGTGAGCGGAACCGAGCCCTCTCCCGGTGGCTTGTGTGAGCTGGGCCTCCGCTCAGTGCTAAATAAATAAACAGGAGGGGGCCAGGCTAGAAAACGCTACAGCTTTAGCCTCTGTGTTTTTTCAATCAATTTGCCAAACGCAAACCATTACAAGAGATCCTGAAAAAAGAGTTTATTGTGCTGTGCGCAGTTTGAGCTGGCAAAGCCCACTTCAACTCATTACTGAATGTGCCAGCAGTATCTCTCTCAGGCTTCAGCACAGGGGACCGGAGAATCTCTCTCCTCCTCCAGCACAGGGGACAGGAGAATCTGTCTCCTCCTTTAGCACAGGGGACAGGAGAATCTCGTCTCTTCCTCCAGCACAGAGGACAGGAGAATCTCTCTCCTCCAGCACAAGGGACAGGAGAATCTCTCTCCTCCTCCAGCACAGGGGACAGGAGAATCTCTCTCCTCCTCCAGCACAGGGTACAGGAGAATCCTTCTCCTCCTCCAGCACAGACGACAGGAAAATCTCTCTCCTCCTTTAGCACAGGGGACAGGACAATCTCTCTCTTCCTCCAGCACAGAGGACAGGAGAATCTCTCTCTTCCAGCACAGGGGACAGGAGAATCTCTCTCCTCCTCCAGCACAGGGGACAGGAGAATCTTTCTCCTCCTGCAGCACAGACGACAGGAGAATCTTTCTCCTCCTGCAGCACAGACGACAGGAGAATCTCTCTCCTCCTCCAGCACAGGGAAAAGAAGAATCTCTCTCCTCCTCTAGCACAGGGGAAAGAAGAATCTCTCTCCTCCTCCAGCACAGGGGACAGAATGGGCCCCTAATTACCCTCAATGCAGTGTGCGGTATCAGAGTATGATGCTGTGTTTGTGAAAATCTGTACCGCAGCATATGTGGCTTATGAAACATCAAGAACAGTCAGTGGTGGCTGTCTTAGTTGTGGGTTGGGGGGAATTTGTTGTTATTTAGAAGAGTATTTCACATCCTGTTGTGATATCACATATTATAAAATCTAATTATGTTTGGCAACTTTCAACATTTATTTTACCGTTTCCTTCAATGTAAAATGAAAGTGATACAGTGACATAGTAGCACTGATCAAGCAGACTGTGTCTGTTTAACGTAGTGACACCGTTCAAGGATGTGTGTAACATAGTAACACTTTTAAAAACACTGTATGTAACAAAGTAACACTGATGAAGCTGATCAAACACTGTAACATGGCAATACTTAAAGGTAATCAAACACATTGAGTGTAACATAGTTGTACATAGTGGCATAACACAGAAACACTGAAAGATGATCAAACACACTGTGTAACATAGTAATACTATTAAAAAACATTGTGTGCAACAACATAGCACTGATCAAGTACAAAGTGTAACACTGTTAAAGCACTCTGTGTGTAACATATTAATACTGTGGAAGCTAATTAAGCCCTCTGCTTTGTAACATGGTAACATTGGTATATGAGCCATTGTAGATGCCTTTATATGCCACATATCCTTTTATTAACACTGAGAGAAACACAAGTTTAAGTTTAAGATGCAGTTTGGACAGCGGAAGCATAAGACATTCCCATACCCATGTTCATATATAAAAAATAATCAAAACCAGCAAATTGTGTAAATAAAAGTCTGTCTGAACTTCCTCATCCTGTTGCATCAGGTGTCGTGTTATGGCCGGGCCTGACTCCTTCTGCTGAACAAGGAGAGCTACAGGGCTGGCTTCTCCAAAGGTCATGTGCCCTACTGACTCCACAGGGTTGGCCTCCCCCAGGTCATGTGTCCTTCTGACCCCCTTCTGGGTCGGCCTCCCCCTGGTCATGTGACCTTCTGAGCCTCCAGGTTGCCCTCCCCTAGGTCATGACCTTCTGACCCCACATGGTTGTCCCCCCCAGGTAATATGACCTTCTAACCCCTCAAGGTTGGCCCGAGGTTTGGTGAATGATGTCACGATTATGTGGAGGTAGAGTGACTCAGAATCCATTGAGCCAGATAATGCTCTTGAATGAAGCAATACCATTGGAATTAATGTGGGATTAGCTAGTGTCTTTGAAGACTCTTTTAGTTACTCAAAATGCAAGCTAATATTTTTATCTAATATGGAGCATTTAGTATCAGTATGTGTTCAGTATTTTCTGTTTTCATAATTTTCATGATTGGTTAATCCCAGACACCCCTCCTAATGCAATTGTGCATTTATACATAATTAAAATAAGCTCACATAATTATTGATGGATTAACAAATTCATGATTGAATTGACAGATTGACTACTGACTGATTTCCCACATACCAATAGCGTGATCTGCTGACCCCCTATAGTTTGCCTTCCCTAGGTCATGTGACTTTCTGACCCCATAGGGTTGACCCTCACCAGGTCATGTGACTTGCTGACCCCTCAGGGTTAGCCCTATCCATGTCATGTGATCAGCTGACCTCACAAAGTTGGCTTTCCCCAGGTCATGTGACCTACTGACCCCATAGCATTGGCCCTCTCCTGGTCATGTGACCAGCAAACCCCACCAGGTTGGCCTTCTCCAGTTCATTTGACCTGCTGACCCCACAGGGTTGACTTTCCTCAGGTCATGTTACCTGTTTCACCTGCAGGGTTAGACTTCCCCAGGTCATCTAACCTACTGACCCCACAGGGTTGGGCTGCCCCAGGCCATGTGACCTACCGACCCCGCAGGGTTGGCCTTCCCCAGGCCATGTGACCTACTGACCCCACAGGGTTGGCCTTCTCCAGGACTTGTGACCTGCTGACCCCACAGGGTTGACCTTCCCCAGGTCATGTTATCTGTTTAACCTGCAGGGTTGACCCTTCCCAGGTTTTGTGTTCTGCTGTACCTGCAGGGTTAGACTTCCCCAGGTCATATGACCTGCTTACCCAGCAGGGTTGACCTTCCCCAGGTCATGTGACCTGCTGAACCTGCAGGGTTAGACTTCCCCAAGTCATGTGACCTGCTTCTAGAACAGGCTGGAAGGCAAGTTAAAGTCCTCCTCCTGTCAAAATCATCACATTTCAGTTAAGTTGTCCAGATACCACTTTTTTCATGATATCTACTAATGTATTTGCGAAGTCAGTTGTTCAGTTGTACATATAACTGTTTGTTGCAGAGCCCCTTGAGAGAGAGAGATCCTTTTCTCTGAGCTCTGTATTTGTGGTTTTACTAATCAGAGGATGATTTACATCATTAGTGTTTGAATATCTGCAAGAAATCATCTACATTCAACAACTTTTAATAAGTATTTTCATTGCATGTATGATCCAAGATTGGGTAACTGGACACATGGACACTCTTTCATACAGTGCATCCAATGATGCCACCTACTCTGGCTGGGGAATAAGATGTTAGAGGCTTTCAGCATTTTTAAAAAGGCATTGACTTTACTGCTGAAACTATTAAGGCTCATCAGAAAGTATAATAAGTTTGGAAATCGGCTGTAACAGCACTGACACTCACCAGGACATCTTGAGGAATTACTAAAATGTTCATTTTAACACTAATTCAACGCACATTACATAACCCTGTTCTTTCCTCGGTACTCCCAAAGTCTGCTGTTCACTGAGCACATTCTACAGCCACCAGCATTCACTGATAAACTGAACAATTCTGTAGAAATGGGTAACTACTACGACACAGTGAGTGTGTCATTCCCTCAGTAAGCAGAGCTAACTGTATGCCAGAGAAACTGGGAAATGTCAATGATTCATTTCCCGCAAATCCAAACTGAGGTATTTGCCATCATCCTGCAGCCGTACACGCTGCTGAAGGGTAACAGGACCTTCTGAAGTGGTAACAGAGCCTGCTCAAAGGGTATAGAGCACTGGTTCTTAACCTGGGTTCGATCGAACCCCAGGGGTTCGGTGAGTCAGTCTCAGGGGTTCGGCGGAGGTCAAGACACACACCCAACTCGTATGATTCGTGATGACACACCCCGTTTTTGTTTTTGTGAGAAAATCATGTTTTGATGGTTTTGGTCTTTGAACACAGTGATGTTGATGCACGGTTCATTTTGTGCACCAGTAAAATATATACCTATGTTTTGTGTTTGAAAAAATCATTTTATTTTTCCAATTTAGAAGGGTTCGGTGAATGCGCATATGAAATTGGTGGGGTTCAGTACCTCCAACAAGGTTAAGAACCACTGGTATAGAGCCTGCTGAAGGGGTAATAGAGTCTGCTGGAGGGGTAAGAGAGCCTGCTGAAGAGGTTAGAAAGGGGTATTGTGGAGTATAATACCACCATGCTGTAGTTTCAGCAATGAATTCGGTTGATGATGTAAGGGAGGTGTGACAAAGTGACCCAAGGCAATGGGGTCTGCACCCACCACTGCTGTAGACTTGTGTATGCGTAGACATCCCACATGCCATATGGTTAAGCGGTATAATTTAAATTGTAATTGTAATAATTGCCACTGGACTCAATATTAAATTTGAAGTTTACAGTGAGTAAGCTAGCGATATAATTACCTACGTACATTATCGGTAGGTATCTGTATGTTGTTGTCTGCATATGTGGCAGCATTGACAGTGTCCATTTTCATTTGTTTCATTGAAGTTATATGTTTTAGAAATACTTCATCCAGGAAAAGAACATTTGTAGCGTATATATTCTGCACTGTTATGTTTATCTATGTCAAGTTCATGCAAATACACAATAAATGGTGTCTTAAGTCTGAAGTGATAAATGTATCTTAAAGTTATGGAACATCAGGAACAGAGAATAGGCTATCTTGAATGTGTTCCTGAGGATAGTGATCTTGACACCAAGGCAATATTGGCTATGTGCTGAGAGGGGGTAATGGTTATCATTTGACCTTCCCATCAGTTTTTGACCTTGCGATGCGCTGTGCTGGCCGCTTGGACGGTCATTATCCCGTCCATTGATCGCAATGGCCCAGGGAGCACAAGCACAAATTCGCTGTGAAAGACCCTTACCGCCTGTGGCTCGAAGCGGAATAATGTGCATGGATGTTCATGTGGTGCACCAGTTGTGCTCAGATCACAGGTACATGGTCCTGCAGCAATGGTCCTGCATCCTACAGTTGTAGTTACGGTGCTCCTCTTTCTCTTCTCTCACAACCCAAATCCATACCTCTATCGTTCCTACCTGTGTCCTTTGCCTGCATTATGCAGACTCTAACACACAAGGTTTAATTAAAGCCATACAATATATGAGTTATGCTACAACCAAAGTTTTGTGTTCAGTTATTTAAGCGAATGTTCATGGGGAAGAGCAACCATACTTGGTCATGGTCTCATACAGATAACCTCCTCAGTGCCTTTAAAATAGCTCTTGGGAAGAGTCTTTATACTATAAACATGTTTAATGTAATAGACCACAGAGAGTTCATGTGGAAATGGGTTTAAAGTAAATTGAACACGATTAAATGAATGTGTTTAAAGTAAATTTAACTCTGTCATTTTTAGTATGAGCGTTTCTCCATATGGATACATGGAATAGCTAAAATATGTGTAATATGTATAGTAAAATATGTGAGACCCTTGGATCCTTCAAGACCAAAATCATGAATCGTTGTAGATCTGGGCATAATGAGGTCCTGAAATTCTGACATGAGTTAATGGGGAAGGCATGAAAGATCATCAGATGTTGCAAAATATTTTATCATTTTGGTCCTTGGGAAATACACCTTTATGAATTCTCAGCGGAATAGTGAAACAGTCAGTAATTGTTTTACATAAATGTTTAGACTACAGAGGCATAAATTTTGGGGCTCACAGCTTAATCTCTCTTGTATTACTCCACACTGCCTTGCTGCCAAAACAAATACCCAGGATTTAAATAATATTTTCATGAGTCACTGATCATGAGAAAGTTCTGAAGTCTTTCAGGATCTTTTATTTTCCTTTGATTTGTAGCTTGCCACATTCTTCCCACTCACTGTCCAGCTCCTGTGTGTCACATAGTCAGGGATGTTTCAGCTCACCACAGCTTGCTTGGCCAGCCACACTTCAAAGCCCCTCTCATGCTTTAACTACCTGAAGCTCAGGAGGGGAGACAATGCTCCCCCCCCCACAGACGAGACCCTTATGGTTTGAGTGGGCTGGGATTGGCAGGGCCCCTCTGGTCAGTTGGGGCCACTTTTAATAGACCCCTTGTGGAGAGGTGGGGTGTAAATCATTTCACTACCATCCAGGAACTGCTACAATACAGCAGGCAGTGGAGCGGATCAAGCTCATTTGAGTTCCATAAAATAGTTTCCTCAGGCCTTAAAAAAGCAAAAAACTGGACTCGGCTCTGTCCCAAGAGGAAATCATACATTCAATCAATAATTGTAAATGATCCCTTGATTCCCGCTGGATGGCTAAGTGTTCCGGACCTGGGACTGCCCGGTTTACATTTTTCCTGTAAGACTAAACAGGATGCAGGCAGAGCTGAGAGGGATCTGTACTCCTCGATGCAAGCAGCTTCTCGGTGTCAGTGTGTGTTTCTTTTTCCACCTCTTGTTGATCTCTTCTGTTGCACCTCATAACTTCAAGAGACAAACACATTGCTACATTACTACAGTGTGGTGTGACTTGCATGATCAGGGTGATGGCTGATCGCTTTGTCACAGCATGGTGTGACTGTATGATTGGGGTGAAGGCTGATCGTTTTGTCACAATGTGGTGTGACTGTATGATCGGGGTGAAGGCTGATCGCTTTGTCACAGCGTGGTGTGACTGTATGATTGGGGTGAAGGCTGATCACTTTGTCATAGCGTGGTGTGACTGTATGATTTGGGTGAAGGCTGATCGCTTTGTCACAGTGTGGTGTGACTGCATGATCAGGGTGATGGCTGATCGCTTTCTCACAGTGTGGTGTGACTGTATGATTGGGGTGAAGGCTGATCGCTTTGTCACAGTGTGGTGTGACTGTATGATCAGGGTGAAGGCTGATCGCTTTGCTACAGTGTGGTGTGACTGTATGATCTGGGTGAAGGCTGATCTTTTCAAAGGGCACAAAATGTCATATGTGTTAGTGGCGGGACATCTTCCCATCAACATATGCGGATACAAACTCACAATTAGAAAAGTGTAAGATGGTCTTTAATACACAATTTCAAATAAAAGCACAGATGCTCTTTAAATCACAATCACAGATAAAAGTATAGATGTTCTTTCAGCAAAACTATTTCAATAGGAGTTGCTCAGGAGCATCAGTGCACCAGATAAAAATAAAAGAAAATTCTCATTCATGTAATCATTTTAATAATTCCAGTAGCATTTCCAGGGGATTCATTAGTTCTGATTTACTCAGATAGATACTGCAGTTGCACAGTGGGTGTGGCAGCTCATGAGGATAAGGTCATGTGTCATATCTAAAAGTATGACTGGTTACTGAAATCATCACAGATGTGAAAGTTAACAATCGTTCAAGACCACCACCCCCTCCCCCCCCAAAAAAAATGTGATGCAACACACAGGACCCTGCGTCACAGGACTGAATCAGTGATAGAAGATAAGCTAAATGATATGTGGCAGTTCCCCAGCACTGATTGAGTCACTCGGATATGGCTCAGTACTTGAGTAATAATGGCAATTACTCTGTCCCTGAGTGTATCTACACTGCACAGGCCTTTCCATGCGCCAGCGTTAGCCCGAGTGTACAGGCCCTCCCATGTTCCAGCGTTAGTCAGAGTGTACAGGCCTTCCCATGCACCAGCATTAGCCCGAGTGTGCAGGCCTTCCCATGCGCCAGTGTACAGGCCTTCCTGTGCACCAGCATTTGCCCGAGTGTGCAGGCCTTCCCATGTGCCAGTGTACAGGCCTTCCCGTGCACCAGTGTTAGCCCGAGTGTGCAGGCCTTCCCATGCGCCAGCATTAGCCCGAGTGTACAGGCCCTCCCTTGCGCCAGCGTTAGCCCGAGTGTGCAGGCCTTCCCCCTCAGCAAGCAGGCGTGCCCAGTGCTGTTTCTCGTTAGCAGCCTGCCGTTCAGCTTCCTCTGGATGTTCATTAGCGGAGTGAAGGATTTATGCTGGGTGTCACGAACAAACAGCTCTCCACATCTGTTACTTTACAAGGTCACATAAACACACACAAAAAAATATAAATGAATGAATATGGCAAAGGTGATTTTATTCTTGCAAATAATAAATTGACATCTTCCCTCATTGCCTCCTTAAGATATATCCCAGCTCTAGGATAAGTGTGACTATTTTAAGAGTATAAGAAAATAAAAAGAGTAAATCATAGATTGTCCTGTATGCAATATACAGAAGAGGTCTAATGAATTTTGCAATCAGCAATATGTCGTCAAACACAGCCATGTTGCACAATTACCCCCTGTAGCAATAAGTGACATCATGTAACTATACTTCGTCAGAAACAGAATGATAATCAGGCAATCACACAGAGACCGAATTATGTGTCACAGGGAGGAAATGACTCTCTCAGGGGTCAAAGGTCAGCACATTTGTGAGGTGCAGTAACTCAGCATCCCCACCTGTTAGTCAGAACGGTAAAATTCCAAACATCTGGGCACTGTTTTTTCCTTTTAACCACAGTGTCACTTACTGTAACAACTCGGGCTTGGAATTACCATGATTGCCTTTAATTTCATTGGAAGACCTCTCCATATGTGATCTTACGAATACAATTATCTTGCAGGTACTTCAGAGGGTGGTTTCGAAAGAACCATGTCACAAATATGCCAAAAACAAAGATGCTGAATGAAAACATGTTTATAAAGGTAGAAAAAAGATGAATGGAAAAACTCAAAAGATAGCCACAAACAAAAATGTTATCATGAGTGCTGGTCATGACTTGGGGAATTTGATATTCCCTTTTCTATGAGTTCAAATAATTTTCAGTTTTTGAAAAAAAAAAAAAAAAAACATTTTTATTTAAAATTTACTCCCAGAAATAAATTGCTTTGGTATCTCCTCACATTTATTTATAGTGGGTTGTATTGATTGCCTACATCCAAGAGCCGTATCGATGTAAATAGAATATGTAAATACATACTAAACAACAACAAAATGAAACAATAATTGAATAAAGTGAAAACACGGAGTACCATGGACTCTTGCTTTTGCTGAATTGATTACAAATAATAGTAAATGGAAATAATCCAAAATATTCGTGCTTGTTTTGACAGTAATGCAAATTCTTAGTGTGAAGCTATGGCATCCGAATTCAGTGATATTTACTCATCGTTTTCCTTCATTGCATGCTAATCGCTCTACTTCTTCTTATTTTGATATTTCTATGGCACAGTGTGAATCAGGTGCCTTTACATTTTGGCATTTAGCGTATACTCGTAGCCAGAGCAACTGGATAGCTTACGTGTGTTTGTGTATTCACTTGCCAAACGGAGGGCCTGTAATAAATACCAGCTGTGTGAAGCCCATGACGTACAGTTTCTCAATGATCCTGGGTCACAGAGCTGCTGATTAAAACATTGTGCTAATTTCTGAGGACGTAGTTTCAAGGTGTTCAGTGACCATCGTGCTCCTTAGTGTCCATTTGTCTGTTGGTGAGCTTTGATTTGCGACCACTGCTCTTTTTTTTTGAAGCTGTTTGTTCATGTTACTCTAGTGTTACTTTTCTACACCTGTGCCACAACTAATTTTACAGTTTTTTTGATCAATGCACCTGCACACTGGGAGCTAACTATTTGGCTTCTTTAGAAGTCTGTCAGTTACCTCATATTAAAGAGCTGGGCATCAGACCTCTTTTATCGCTCATAATATTGGATGCACTACTAATTGGCGCTCAACTTAATTTGACTCATCTGTGTAGCTGCCTTTTCAAAAAATACAATTTAGTTACTTCAAAGTCCTTTTTCATGTGGTGTTTCAGTTATTCAGTCAATTCTCAGTAATTTTGGATGGGCTTCTGATTTACAGTATGCTAAATCAATTACAGGGGTAAACCAGATAAAAAGCTCAACTAACTGTCTGTAAGAGGTGATTGTGCCATGACCAAAATACCTCTCATGGTCTGTAGACAGCAGTCATCGCACACATGATATATCGTTGCTGTTTTAACTTTTATGATGCAATTTTATGAAAACCATAAAGGGACCAGCTAGGTAGCTTCTTTGTTGTAGTTCATGATAAGAGACCTTACGTAATATACATATTACCACTATACAGCTAAAGTGGAGAAAATTCAGCTGTAGCTGTGAAACCAACAGCTAGCTATGAAGCAAACAATGTTTGTTAAAAACATAATGTATATTTCTTGTTTCTTCTAAGGTCTAGAGACCCTCAACCCCTCATCATATGAGAGCTAGCTCACACATCAGTGCCCATTACCTCCCTAGCTGTGTGCCTCTGGGTGCTAGTCCAGGATTGGGTTTTACAGTGTGAAAGTGGATCATATTTGGGGCTGATGCTCCCATGCTGAGCAGTCAGAGATTTAATATCTGTACCCCCCACCCTACCCACCCAGGGAGTGATTGATTTTTAATTCCATTGAGGTATAAGGGTCGCCCCCTGACCGATGCATCCTGCTGTTTGACCTTTGACACCTGAGGAGTGCCTTACAGCAGGGGGTGAGTGAGGGCAGTGGGGTGCACGGCTGGGCAAACGCAAATATTAACGGTGATATCGCTGTGAGGTAACGCACACATTAGCTGTGATATTGCTGTGAGGTAACGCACACATTAGCTGTGATATCGCTGTGGGGTAACGCACACATTAGCTGTGATATCGCTGTGAGGTAACGCACACATTAGCTGTGATATCGCTGTGAGGTAACGCACACATTAGCTGTGATATCGCTATGAGGTAACGCACACATTAGCTGTGATATCGCTTTGAGGTAACGCACACATTAGCTATTGTATTATACAGATATACACAGGTTGTATCATTGTGATAAGGCAGTAGTAAGCTACAACAAATAAAACTAAAGCAATACCCTTGCAACTAAAAAGCACCTTCCAGTTAGATTCTAAAAAGGCAGAACTACAGTGTAATTTTACATTTGTTAATCTACGTTCTGTTAAACATCATCTGCAATTTAGTCATTTAGCAAAGGTTTCCAGTTCCCGAGGAAAGCAGATATGCTAGCCTTGAGTCCAACACAAGCACCTCTTGTTTTTTTTTGTTGTTTTTTTTTTATTCATGAACGTGTCTTTATTGTTCTCTGAAAGCCACAGAGTCCTCTGAAGGAGTTTTTCCATATCCACTCCAGCATCTTAGTCAGCTAACCTTCCTAAAGGACATGTATGTCCCACAGAACAAGACAAGGCTTTGATTTATCGTTTAGGTCCCTAACTGTATTGCCTGCAGATGTGCTGTGTTGTACAGCACTGTTGTAGTAACCCCCACCCTGCTGTTAATTGATTCAGAATGCCTGGGACCCATCACATTCCCACACAACTAAACTTCTGGCAGCTGGATGTCTTAAGCTAAGTTCTGCACTTAGCAAACATAAATCAGAATCGCTAAATGGAACTGTAATAGATTATCAATCAGTGTAATTTATGAATTGTAAACATATGATGAAAGTTTTGAGTAACAATTGACGCACGCAAGCTCTGAGGTAGGAATTTATTCTAAATTATTTTCGGGGTTGTGCATTTTGATTTTCCATGATAGTAAGGATAATTTTCTTAGTAATAATAAAGGAAGGCTTCTCAGAATCATCATCTGTTCTGTCAGAAGCTCGGTCAGCGGCTTGGTCAGTCACAGCAGTAATCCACGACTGTGGAGAAACTGGGCCCTGCTCCTCTAGGCCTGAGAGGAGACTGGGCCCTGCTCCTCTAGGACTGAGAGGAGACTGGGCCCTGCTGCTCCAGGACTGAGAAGAGACTGGGCCCTGCTGCTCCCGGACTGAAGGGAGACTGGGCCCTGCTGCTCCAGGACTAAGAAGAGACTGGGCCCTGCTGCTCCTGGACTGAGGAGAGACTGGGCCCTGCTGCTCCCGGACTGAAGGGAGACTGGGCCCTGCTGCTCCAGGACTAAGAAGAGACTGGGCCCTGCTGCTCCAGGACTGAGTAGACACTGGGCCCCGTTGCTCCAGGACTGAAGAGAGACTGGGCCCTGCTGCTCCAGGACTGAGAAGAGACTGGGCCCTGTTGCTGTAGGACTGAGAGGAGACTGGGCCCTGCTGCTCCAGGACTGAGGAGAGACTGGGCCCTGATGCTCCAGGACTGAGAAGAGACTGGGCCCTTATGCTCCAGGACTGAGAAGAGACTGGGCCCTGCTGTTCCAGGACTGAGAAGAGACTGGGCCCTGATGCTCCAGGACTGAGCAGAGACTTGGCCCTGGTGCTCCAGGACTGAGAAGAGACTGCGCCCTGTTGCTCCAGGAGTGAGTAGAGACTTGGCCCTGCTGCTCCACGACTGAAGAGAGACTGGGCCCTGCTGCTCCAGGACTGAAGGGAGACTGGGCCCTGCTGCTCCAGGACTGAGAAGAGACTGGGCCCTGCTGCTCCAGGACTGAGGAGAGACTGGGCCCTGCTGCTCCCGGACTGAAGGGAGACTGGGCCCTGCTGCTCCAGGACTAAGAAGAGACTGGGCCCTGCTGCTCCAGGACTGAGTAGACACTGGGCCCCGTTGCTCCAGGACTGAAGAGAGACTGGGCCCTGCTGCTCCACGACTGAGTAGAGACTGGGCCCTGTTGCTCCAGGAGTGAGTAGAGACTTGGCCCTGCTGCTCCACGACTGAAGAGAGACTGGGCCCTGCTGCTCCCGGACTGAAGGGAGACTGGGCCCTGCTGCTCCAGGACTAAGAAGAGACTGGGCCCTGCTGCTCCTGGACTGAGGAGAGACTGGGCCCTGCTGCTCCCGGACTGAAGGGAGACTGGGCCCTGCTGCTCCAGGACTAAGAAGAGACTGGGCCCTGCTGCTCCAGGACTGAGTAGACACTGGGCCCCGTTGCTCCAGGACTGAAGAGAGACTGGGCCCTGCTGCTCCACGACTGAGTAGAGACTGGGCCCTGTTGTTGTAGGACTGAGAGGAGACTGGACCCTGCTGTTTCAGGACTGAGGAGAGACTGGGCCCTGATGCTCCAGGACTGAGAAGAGACTGGGCCCTGATGCTCCAGGACTGAGAAGAGACTGGGCCCTGCTGTTCCAGGACTGAGAAGAGACTGGGCCCTGATGCTCCAGGACTGAGCAGAGACTTGGCCCTGGTGCTCCAGGACTGAGAAGAGACTGCGCCCTGTTGCTCCAGGAGTGAGTAGAGACTTGGCCCTGCTGCTCCACGACTGAAGAGAGACTGGGCCCTGCTGCTCCAGGACTGAGTAGAGACTGGGCCCTGCTGCTCCAGGACTGAGAAGAGACTGGGCCCTGGTGCTCCAGGACTGAGGAGAGACTGGGCGCTGCTGCTCCAGGACTGAGGAGAGACTGGGCCCTGCTGTTCCATGCCTGAGCAGAGACTGGGCCCTGATGCTTCAGGACTGAGGAGAGACGGGGCCCTGCTGTTCCAGGA
Organism: Albula glossodonta; assembly: GCA_019788955.1. Lineage (NCBI taxonomy): Eukaryota > Metazoa > Chordata > Actinopteri > Albuliformes > Albulidae > Albula > Albula glossodonta. Next base: position 6,320 of record JAFBMS010002714.1, on the reverse strand, counting down.
CTGAGCAGAGACTGGGCCCTGCTGCTCCAGGACTGAGCAGAGACTGGGCCCTGCTGCTTCAGGACTGAGTAGAGACTGGGCTCTGCTGCTCCTGGATTGAGCAGAGAGTGGGCCCTGCTGTTCCATGCCTGAGCAGAGACTGGGCTCTGCTGTTCCAAAGTCCTGACTTTGGCTCTGTAATCAGCTGACTGTGATAGCAGGCCCAACATGGCAGAACACATGAAATAAACAGGCCAGAGTTCCTCCACTTCCTACTAAATTATCTCCTAACCCCTGCCCACAGACTGGATGTTATCATCAGACATATATGCCTCTCCTCTGGCTGATGCTTCCACCTTTATCTCAGCCTGAGGACTGCCAGGTGTGACACAGTCACTGGTATGCAGGTAAGGGCATCAAAGGGCTGCAGACACCTCAGCTGTTCCACACATGCAGGTGTGGGTGGCACTGTGGCACCACCAGGGGTGTAATTTGTGATTCAATACGAGGAAGGGAAAAGGAGAGTTACATAGTAAGAAAAATGAAATTACCTATCACAGGAACAGCAATTGTAGGTCTAACCTGGAATTAGGGTTGTTATACAAAAGGAAATGTAGGATGTAGTTACAGCAACATAATATAATTTGTACCCAGGTGGTGAGATGGCACTTTAGATCTCCATAATAACACAGAGTATAACCTCACCATTACAGCCCATTCATTGGCCACTAGCACATTCCAAGCAGATCTGGAAACACTGTCCGTTCTGCCTTGAATGAAAAAGCAGTGTTTGGATGTGTGTTGATCGACCAGCACAAGCAACATCTTCAGAATCACTCCTTTGTTTGCTATTTTTACTTCCTCAAAGGGAACAGCAATCAAAAGTCTCTCTCACATGACACTTCAATCTGAAGGGGAAAAAATTTGCAATGTGTAACTCAATTTGACCAGATCTCTCCTCTGTGAAAACCCTAAGATAGGCAGAACTGTATAACACTGGATGCCCATGTATGTGAGATTGGAAAAGGGGAACCGTCACACAGACACAGGGCTGGAGACGGTCAATCTTAACGCAGACACAGAGCAGGAGACGGTCAGTCCTAATAGGGACACAGAGCTGAACACGGTCAGTCCTAACAGAGACACGGAGCTGGAGACGGTCAGTCCTAATAGAGGCACAGAGCTGGAGACGGTCAGTCCTAATAGAGACACAGAGCTGGAGATGGTCATTCCTAACAGAGACACAGAGCTGGAGGCGGTCAGTCTTAAAGCAGAAACAGAGCTGGAGACGGTCAGTACTAATAGAGACCCAGAGGTGGAGACAGTCAGTCTTAACAGAGCCGTAGACGGTCAGTTGTAGCAAAGACACAGAGCTTGAGACAGTCAGTAGTACTAGAGGCACAGAGCTGCAGACGATAAGTCATATTTGAGACACGGAGCTGCCTAGAGACAGTCAGTCAGACACAGAGCTGGATACAGTCAGTCCTAATAGAGACAGAGAGCTGGAGACAGTCAGTCTTAACGCCGAAACAGTGCTGGAGACAGTTAGTCTTAAAGCAGACACAGAGCTGGAGATGGTCAGTCCTAATGGAGACACAGAGCTGGAGACAGTCAGTCCTAATAGAAACACAGTGCTGGAGACAGTCATAATACAGACACAGAGCTGCCAAGAGACATCCAGTCTTCATGCAGACACAGAGCAGTAGACGGTCAGTCATAATAGAGACACAGAGCTGGAGATGGTCAGTCTTAAAGCAGACACAGAGCAGGAGACAGTCAGTCATAATACAGACACAGACCTGCCTAGAGACAGTCAGGCTTAATGCAGACACAGAGCCAGAGGCGGTCAGTTGTAACAGAGACACAGAGCTTGGGATGGTCAATCTTAATAGAGTCACAGAGCTGCCTAGAGATGGTGAATCTTAATGCAGACACAGAGCTGGAGACGGTGAGTCTTAATAGAGACAGAGCTGCCAAGAGAAGGTCAGTCCTACAGAGACACATAGCTACCTAGAGACGGTCAGTCGTACAGAGACACAGAGCTGGAGATGGTCAGTTCTAATGCAGACACAGAGCTGGAGACGGTCAGTCCTAATAGAGACAGAGCTGCCTAGAGACGGTCAGTCGTACAGAGACACAGAGCTGGAGACAGTCAGTCGTAATAGAGACACAGAGCTGGAAATGGTCAGTTTTAACACAGACACAGAGCTGTTGATGGTCAGTCCTAACACAGACATGGGAGATACCGAGCTGCCTGGAGACGGTCAGTCTGCCAGATGAGTGGAGCATTGGGGGAGGGGCGGAGAGAGAGCATGTTCATGTTACCCATTACTGAGAAACACTGTTCCTTTCACCTCTCATAAGGCTGACCTACATTCATGCTGCCTGTATTGTTTATCGCCAGCCAGATAAACACTCCCAGATGTGTCCATGCAGTGCAGTTATAGCAGCTCACGGATGGGGGGTTGGGGCGGCCCGCGGGACACGGTGTGGTGGCGGACGTGCACCTCTGAACGAGGCACCTCGTTCCGTGATTCTCCCGTTTCATCGGTCATGTGGACGGCGGGGCGGCGGCTCCAGGTTGAAGCAGGCTGGGAAACCCGGGGGGGGGGGGGTCATAAGAGCCTCGGGGGGGGGGGGCTTGCCGTAAATCACAGCTAGGACCTGCTACATTAAAGGCTTCCAGGCATGAGAGCACAGAGGAGAGCTTGTCCACATGTCAAAATACATGTCACAGTCTTCAGGTTTTTCACGTGGGATAATGATTTAGATTGCCACAGTTGCCTGAGTGGAGCAAAGCTAACTGACACAAATGATTTTTTTTGTTATACAGATTTATAAGCACATCATCTCAGCCCTAAATAACTGTTTAAACTAAATACATGAAAAATGTTAAAAACACTTTTGACATAGGCAGATTTTTAAGACAGACGATTTTTAGGGCCTACTAATAGCTTTCAGTGTTTTGCTATCAGTTTTTTGGAAGCATGTATTTACTCATGTGTATTCAACTTAATTATTACGTCATACTGTTCACAGCTACAGCTGTTCTGTGCCATTGGTTTACCCTGCAAATGTCTGGGCATGATTCACTACTTACCACAATGAGGCAAATTTTACTATAGGAACAAATTTTGCACTGCTTCTGTAAAATAAGCAGTGGGCACCTTAATGTTTTCTGGAGTCAAATGTTTTGCAGGGAATTTTTGAAAGCTATACATGTCATATGGGAGAAACAAAATCTCAGTAAATTTGTTTTACCATCGTAAAAAAAATGCACACTTTGACCACAAAGGAAAAAATACTGCGTACGCTAAACTGCTTAGAGTTGGTTCTCTGCCAAGTGAGAAATTCTAATTTCCTCGATCAATGTGGGGAATATAAGGGAGTTTCTGAAAGGATCAAGCAAGCAGCTCATTCCCTGAAATGAAACCTAACTCACACCTCCTGTGTGACCTGCTGCATTAACTTTCAAACCTCCAAATCTGAGCTGAAGCTTGGAAAATCACATTTAATGTTGAGAGTTTAGTACTAAACCTGCAGGTATTTTGCCTTCCACTCTTCTTCAAAGAAAGTTTTAAGAAGCGGAGTAAAGACAGTTAAAATATATGGAAGCTCAAGGTGGGTTGTTGGTAGAGTAATGTAGGACTGGAGACCAACAGAATGGCCCAATCTTGTGTGTGTAAAGGGCCTTTGTGGTCAGCATTGACTACTAGACAGGGTTCTACAAAAGAACAGGACTATCATCCATAGCTATTGCCCCATAGAAACTCACAACTGCATTAAAAATATCCAATGCCGTATCACTCTCCTAAAACATGCCCATCCAGCTCCATATCACTCTCCTAAAACATGCCCATCCAGCTCCATATCACTCTCCTAAAACATGCCCATCCAGCTCCATATCACTCTCCTAAAACATGCCCATCCACCTCCATATCACTCTCCTAAAACACGCCCATCCAGCTCCATATCACTCTCCTAAAACATGCCCATCCAGCTCCATATCACTCTCCTAAAACACGCCCATCCAGCTCCATATCACTCTCCTAAAACACGCCCATCCAGCTCCATATCACTCTCCTAAAACACGCCCATCCAGCTCCATATCACTCTCCTAAAACACGCCCATCCAGCTCCATATCACTCTCCTAAAACACGCCCATCCAGCTCCATATCACTCTCCTAAAACACACCCATCCACATATACTAATAGAATCTTTAAAACTTTGGAAACAACTACCAAACTCAATTCATCATGTTAGCTAAGCTCTATTAGGAATTCCTACTTAGTTGGGGTCTGGAGACGGTAGACTAGACTGACTGTTTGTATTTGGTTACTATTACTGGAAAGCACTGAGACTGAATAAAGTAATCTGTTTATTTGTGCTCTTGAACATCAAGACTGCTGGGAAAAGCTACTTGACCAGTCAACTTTTGGGACCAGACATATCGGTCTTATTAGTTGTTTTGACTCGAACGTCTGTATAGTCAATAGAGACATGTCACTCATGAGAATCCTCCTGTGGATGATCACCTCCTCCTGCTGAATATTCATTAAGAGGTGGGGCCAACACACATTGACTTTGTGGTGGTTCCTTTTCCCCAGTGAACTCAGCAGCACGTGTGGACCCCTGCTACTGATACCCGAGGAAAATATTCCTGCAACAGAATCAAATCAGGAATGCGTTAAATGTGTGCTACTCTGATAGCTTTCTAAAGTTGAACCTGGCTAATAATGAACAGCTCTATGACACTGATGATGTAAAACTTCAGAACACACAGGCCTGCAGAAGTTAAGGCTATAGTACAGTGTACTGTATTCAGTCCTAACTAACTGAATGTTAAAACCTTTCAGTGATCAGATGCAAGTCTGTCGACAAAACAGACATAACATGAAGCTGCAGTGAGAATGACCCTCGGGAGCTTGGGCCTTGCTGTTTGGCTGTTGCTAAGTAAACACTACATCGTGCTAAGCAGCAGATACAGCCAGCCATGAAGTCACAACACTACAGCACAATCAATGCCTCTCCGGCCTGGCTCCCTCTCTGTTTGATAAAACACTATGAGAGCAGTACATTTTGATTTGTCTACTTAACAGGTAGGCGTAACAGTGTCTTATCTATTTAGTTTTTCTGCTTTGATTTGTTGGAGGAAAGGTTTAGAGTGAAGGCTACATTTGTCCTAGTGTATGGTCCCTGGCTGCTTGACCCAATTAGGAAAAGCATTCATTGTAAATATATCAGGTATAGCTTACAGTAATATGTTAGTGGAGCTGGGCACCATATAACTTTCCCATTACAATAACACCAGTTTTCACTTCTAGTTTTGTCTGTAAGAGAAGACAGTTTGGAGCAATAGAAACCATCTGTTCGGCTGCAGGAGTGCTGCTCTCTGGAAGTGAATCCTGGCTGGAATCCTGGAGCTCTCAGGGTTTGGGGGAAAACCTGCGACACCCTCTGGCCTCCGCCACACTGTACTCTTCATGGCTGGAGTTCCAGGTGATTTGCGTTCGGTTCTCCTGCTCATTCCCACACATGAACCAGGACCCCTAAACTCACATGTCAGGAAGGACCAGTTTGCTGATTGCGGATAAGTGCAAGTGAGAATGAGTTTACTGATTGGCTAGTCCCCATGTTGCAGATAATCACTGAGTTACATATATTTTCACAATAAGAAATATATTGTTATAAGAACAGTAGCCTCTACAATAATGTATGTGCACAGTGTCAAACTAAAGACAAAATGTTTTTGCATCAGTTTGTCCAGCCCATTCTTCAACCCAAATAAAATATTAATGTATCATCTTCTCATTATTTTTTTTATAAATGAATTATAAAAATGCTTAAGGAAAAAGTAGACTGTGAATCACACACATAACCATAACACTACATAAAGTCAAACAACTGACAACTGAAACATTTCCAGAAACCGTATTATGTAGAAGAGAACAATTTGTCAAGTTAAAACATGGAGAATGTTCTCAGAATTGCTAGCATTTTGTCAAAAGTTTCAAAATTTGTTTCGAAAGCTATGACTGAATCCTGACCAGTTGCCATATTTTTCATATTGAAGTCAGACACGGAAAGAAAAGGAAATCTGTTTTGGAGACAAAGACCCACAGATTTTTCTCAATGGCTCTCAAAGGGCCGCATTGTGTGAATGACCACAAGCAGAGGCACTTCCTACTCCTCAACTCATTTTTTCACTCCTGTTTCAAATGGGCCTTTTAGGTCCTCATGTGAATGGTTTGAGTTTGGAATATGGCTCTTATCAGAGCGAAGGACTCTGTCCCTGAAGAGTACAGACATTTTAATGTGCTGCTTAGCAGAGAACATCGC
>JAFBMS010002713.1:0-25365 GCA_019788955.1 Albula glossodonta | reverse complement strand
CAATACAGTGCTGCTCACTCTAACGCTAATGCAACGTCATGTCCGTGATTGTTGTGGTGTTTTTTCTTTTATTGTTTTGTTTTCGGAGCGGGGTTCAATTGAAAGTAATATCAAGCTTTCAAGCAATAATAACAGGACATTTTCAAACGACACAGTAAGAAATAAAGAATACATGCAATAGCAACTGTCAGAACTAGATTTTGGCATATTATTTTAGCTTTTACTTAAAGTTTTAAAATGTGAAATGTTGTAAGAGTGGAATAAGTTGTGTGGCACACTTCAGTAGACCTATACAGTATCTAGACAGTTCTGGTTATTCCTGCCAATTTTGTACAAGGTCGAGTTGACCTGGACTTCACCGTATAATTCCACATACATGCGACCATTTATCGCTGAAATAATCATAAATTCGGCCTTTTTGCCTGCTCTCCACTAGAAAGAAATGAACTGCACTTTTCTTCAGATCATGCGATATAGACACAGTGGTATATATGACAGAAGCAATCATCACTTAATAATACTTCATATTCCCAGTCAACACATGCGACATGTTTGCATGCAGGTTGCGCATAGATGTTTCTGTACTCGATGGGAGGTATATCGACAGATGTTGCAAAATGATAATTATATTAGTAATTATATGCTTATTCATATTACTGAACGCATTGGAAATATGCTAATCTTCCTATTGTCCGAATGTACTGTCGGGGAATCCTTCGAGATGATGATGTAATCTTTTGCTTTCATTTTCGTTGTGTGAGGCAACTCTGAAGACGAGGAAACCCCGTGTGCTCCGCTGATGCAGCCTCAACTCAAAAGATTGCCACCTTCACTTTCGGTGGTTTCCACTGCAGATCTAGCAACTCTGTATGAAATAATAGTTTACAGTTTTTATAAGATGAAATAGCCTATCTTGCATTTTAATTTGAGTAGCTACAAATATTAATAAAACACTTTTTTAAAAGCTTTAATGTGAAACTTGAAATAAATACATCCATTTCGAATATACTTGTCGAGCCTTCTTTCTTTGGATTACATTTGTCTGCCCAAGAGAATGACAAATGAGCCTTAATAAATCCAACGCAAAACCAATTATTTAATGCATGTCAACGTTAATTACTTGTAAAATAATATACGTTACGTTAAAGAATATAACAATTCTCATTTAAAGAAACGCACATTCTCAACCTTCAGAGAACGGCACAGAGGGAAATTCAAATATTTAAAATTTAGAAACAAATATATTTAACAACATGTGTTGGTGCAATATTGCCCTATGACCCTGAGTAATGTATTTCTCCAGTGAGGCATGTGTACATTCAACTTCCAAGAATTTGCTCTGCTACAAAATGAATTCTCAATATGGTAACAACTTGTCAGTTACTAACAAATTGCACAGTAGAACTTGGCTGTCTTGGAATGTCCCAAATGTGTGGCCAGGTAATTGCATTATTTGGGCTATATGCGCTTTATTGTCTTTTTCAGAGGATCAATCCTAGCCCTAACCCGAACCCAATTAGCAGCAGGAGTGTTGCTGCTGAGCTGGAATAAAAATCTGCGGCTCTATGTATGAGATAAGATGTCTCTTTCCCAGACTGTAGCTAAGTGACGAGCCCTGTTGGACTGTATGGCTGATCTTCATCATTATGAATTCTTATGCCATAACAATGATTGTAATTTTTCAAGCTCAAAGGTATTATCTTAGGAAATTAAGGCTATGACTACCCTGACAACTGAAACTCTTCACCTGGACTACTGTTGCTATTGATACTGCAACGCCTACGTGTTTTCAGCTGGATTAAGATGTTGGGGACGATCCAAAAAACAACAGTCATGTGTACCTTTCCAAGTGGGTGGTACTGAATTAATGCACAACAGGTTTACCCACATATAACTTGGCCCTGCGAAAGAGCAGAGTATGTGTGCAGATTCTGGAGACAAAAGTTCTAAGTTCTCTCACTTAGACTGTTCCCTAACCTGGCACACCTTTGAGTTCTAGCATTTTAACACAAAAATCAACAACATAAATGACAGGTTTGTAACAAATGCATTTTATTTATTTAGATTCACAATCTGACATTTCAAAAACAAAGTTAACATTTTAATTAAAACATATGTAAATAAATTGAGAAAACCAAAAACAATCAGATATCAATGCATATGAAAATATAAATGAATAAATTATTCAAGGAAAAATAGTTAAGTTTGCGATGTCCAAAAATGAAATAGTGACTTGGTCATACATTATATACATTTAAAATGAAATGCTTCTGTTTCTTCATGAGGAACTTCCCAGGAGCATACTGTAGTTGGATCAGTTGCTTCAGCAGTGAAGAACCTTTATCCCAGTTGCAGTTAGCAGTTAGCAGTCCTCCACTGGTACCTTTTGCAGTTATTTAGTTCACTGTCGATAAAGCCATCAGGGCTAGTGTTTTCTGTTTGCCCGCATATCTAATCTTTGCAGATGTGTGAGCACTTCGGCCCTCACTGTCTCCCAGCCTTCTGTTCTGTATGTCTGCAACCATAAGAACATGTTTTTACGAGTTATTCAGTAGCAGATACTTAAATGTGTTGCATTAGTAAATATTCCGGAACGAATAGTGGCACAAACTGCCAGTGTGCAAAAAAAAAAAAAAAATTAAAAATACATCTAGAAACGCTAAAATTATTTTAAATGAATGTTGAAGATGAATATACTGCTTCTTTCACCTTGCTTTTCAGATAACTACGCAGCTTCCTGAAATATTTTTTAATCTTTTTATGCAATCTCCATACCGCACGGGATGCCAGAGACATCTGGTTTTGTATCTGTGGAGGGATCAGGTGAAAAAACAGCAGCCAGTTACACCTATGCAGGGTACCTCTTTGTCATAAATGTCAGTAATAGTGTTTGTTAAAACCCCTAAAGCAGGAATTTAAACTCCAGAGAGCCACAGTGTTTACAGGTTTTTGTAGTTTCCCTTTACTTAGCAGCCTATTGGATTTCAGAAACAATCAATTTTGTCTATAGCTAATCAATTCACTCAGTTGATCACTTGAATACTGAAACATCTTTAATCACAGCATATGCTGCAAGCTTCCTGGACTGAAGTCTGCTCTGAAACCAAAAGGAAAACGTGAAGTCGTTTCTTACACAGAGCTGGAGCTCAGAGGTCTGGCGATCGAGGCCCAACTGGAACATCTCAAGCTTTATCGGGTCCCAGGTGACAGAATCATATTTCCCACTGATGTACACATTTTGTATACCATTGATGACTTCATGGATGAACATAACATGTTCCTCAGCCTGAAGGAGAAATAATGTTGATATTTTATTCAGTGTGCAGTTCTGGTGTTTTAGTTTTCAGTTTGATTATCAGGGTGTGGATTAAAGATGGGAGATCTGACAGTGCTGGAGAGATGGGAAGAAGATTCTCATACACACCCATAGTAGACAAGATGGTAAAGTATGGAAGAGGTTTTAAATATTTTCTTTAGACAATACCTGCAGTCCTGTAGCATGGGCATATAGCTTGTTCAGGAATTCTGGATTGTATAATTGTCGTGTGACTTTAATGCCCTGAAAAACAGGACATAACATTTCCATTAATTAATGCAGTTGTCAAACTTTTATCATTTACAGTCACTGAACAGCAACTTATGCACATGTTAAATGATGAACCCAAAGCAAATGATTGTGTTAAATCAATTCTGATAGAACAGCTGCATTTGATCAATACTGGACACGTACAAACTATATTAATCCAAATCTTCCTTTCCCAAAAATATGTATGGCATTGTTTTTAATCGGTACTCACCATTTCTTCAAGCATCCTGATTGAACTGGAGCTGAGCACGTTGAAGTTGGTCTGGGAGCCTTTGTCTGGAGACTGTATCCACATGCCGCCCCGAGCGAAGTTACAGGTCCAGAGTACGACTAATACAATGTCGAGACCCATTGCACGATTTTGGCTTTGGGAGACCAACTTCAGCGCTGAGGACTATGTAGTCAAGCCTAGTCTCAAGCCCTAATGATTTTTGACCCATTCTGTCAAATCTGTCTGTTTTAAACAGGGTATCCATATTGTATAACAAAGGAAAATGGGAGCGAGTACAACTTCCCCCACAGTTTCTGATCGCGCATACCTTGGTTTCACTTTGAAAACGCGAACGAATTTGATATTGAGTAAATAGGTCCAACGAATATAAAAGGCTTTCCCTAATGTTTGAGTTTATTACCTGTTTTACTGCGCCGATATAGTTTTTACTATTGATGGACTAATAATTGTCCTGAAATATGATTGCAGCTTAGTCCGAGTTGAAGCCTAGCTGTTGTCATTGAAGTGAAATCGCTGCAGGTGGAAGTTCTATGCCAGTGGTATTTGATGTGGCTCACGTCGTTTTCGATTTGGCATTTGACTGACAACCAGATCACACGTCAGGAGAATGGCATTTGAAATGACTTTTGACGTTTCACTGCGTTAATGCTATTGTCCTTGCTCGAAAAACACGAAACAATTATGACTCCTGCCCAAACCGCTCCACTTACTGAATGAGCATGGCTGTTTTGTCCAGGTTTGATATAAATGCTATTTTGCGTTCATTTCAAGTAGCGGATTATCTAAACACTGCTGTGGACATACTACGAATATTATCCAGTCAATTTTTTTTTCAGGGTTTTTGTCCTTTTATCTTTTACCTTTTCATTAGCCACTATGAGTTAGACGGCTGTCTATACAGTTGAAAACGCTAAACGGAAGGATTTTGAGGGTTCCATATATGACATTAATTAGCCTAATTTGTCCACAAGGTGGCGATGAGCTGTAATAGTTGTTATGTGTCCCTTTCACGTTGGTAATGTGCGCAATGCAATACACCTATAGATTTGTATGTATAATGTGAAAAACATTTTAAACCCGAAACAGCTGTTAGCACACTTTTTTTTTTTTTTTTTTTTTTAGCTTTTTATACCCATACCTTCCATAGAATCTGTGGTCTCGGTTCACACATTTCGTCAATCCCAGCAGAGCATGTAATCAACTGATATAATCTTTCATAATTTGTTCAAAAACAATTCATTCTCCAAAATTTTCGGGAGATTCTACATTTTAATAATTGATCTTTAATTAATTCTGAAACAGTAAGACAGTTATGCTTAACATTCCTGCAGCAAGGAGCCGTAATTTGTCCAGTTTACTAATTTGTCCAATTACCCCTAAAGGTAGATAGCCTGTAACATGTTCTAAGACCAGCTCGTCTTCGGGCAAGTGACAGGTGCATATCCAAAAAAAATATTCTACTTTTAATAACTCAATGATTTGATAAAGGGAAGTTCATCTTGAGCTGCAAAAACATGTCGTTTACTTTGTCCACGACAAATACAAACAGTGAGACACCAAAACAGCTTGGCTATTTTAGAATTACAACTACTACAATTCAATTGTGTGCCCATTATTTAAAATACGAACAATATAAATAGTACACAGTAACATAATGATGGTAATATTGTGGAGATTCAGATGCCTACACTTCTTCAGACGTCGTATCTGTTTGTCACGCTCTTATCTGCAAAAGCGAAAACAAGGTGTGCAAAACCTGAAAGCGGTCGGGAAGTTCTACTGCTGCGTTTCCCTTTCTACCTGCAACATGGATACACTATATAAACGGATGCGATCTGGAAGAATGGCACAGAAATCCCTCAGACTTCAGAAGAGCGAACAAGAGACAATTTGTCTTGGACACGACTGGTTTGTCTCCTACGATCGGACGCAAAGCGACTCTACACAGCTCACTGTTCAATTCAGAAAGCGGAAGTAGTACAATGGCTCTGAATAGCGTGTTGGTGTGCTGCTTTATTGCGCTCTGCACCTGGGACTTGGCTCTGGGATGCACGTGGATGCAGTCGCGACTTAAAGGCACTCGGAGCAATTTCAAAGTGGTCAACTCTTATTCCATCATGACGCTCGAACAAATGGTGAGTACCGAAAAAAAAAACTTAAACTTCCATTATAGATGTATTATCATAGGAAGGCAGAACTGAATACTATCAATCTGCGTTTTTAAACTCTCGCTACAAAAAGATTTTTTTTTTCAGCGTATTTGATGTATGCATTCCTCATCGTTCAGAAACATTCATAGCCATTTTAGTCTTTTAGACATTATTAAATAAATGATGATGTCCCATTGCTGCTTTGTTGTTTCTCATGAATATTGCATATTTTTATTTTTAAGGGTGATGAAGCCACACCAGGCAAGGACAGTCCTGTATTCCCAGACAAACTGTATGAACATGCTGAAAAATTGCAGGTATTGTCAGCTGATGACTCAATATTTTCATTGTTGTATGAAGCTGTTCTGCATATTTTTATTTTTTCTGATTCTTGTGTGAATCCAGGATCCATCTCTTGAACACGGAATTGTAAACATTGAAATAAATGGCAATGCTATTTCTCCTTTTAGGCCGAGGAACGTGTCACGTTCATCCATGACACCATCAGTGACATCTTAAAGCTGTACATCAGTGGGAAACTTGATGCTGTCACATGGGACAAGAAAAAGCTCGACAACTTCCAGCTCGACCTCGATCGTCAGGCCTCTGAGCTCAAACAATGTGTAAGCCAAAACTTTTCATTTCCCTCACAGAGCGAGAGGACACGATAAGCAGTACCACTGATCTGCACACAAATAACTCACCCTGACGTTGCTAGTGAAGGTGAGATTGACAGTGGTCTCTGTTTTTTGCTCCCTTCCCTGTACAGATACAGAGTCAGTCATCCCAGCCTTCCCATCCTGTCAGAAGACTGAACAGGAAAATGAAGGAGCATTTCCGGAAACTGTATGATCTCCTGAAAAACAAGGTAAAAGACAACATTTCATAATTTTATATATTTCTTAAAATAATGTTTCCTCTTTCCTTATTGACGCTTTGGTCTCAGATTGTCTAATTGCTCTATCTTGATTAAAGATGGTGCAGTGATTCAGTCTCTTTCTCTATGACAGAATTTCGTTAGTCTCACATACATTCTTTCTGTCTGCAGAAATACAGCACTGAGAGCTGGGAAATCGTCAGGAGTGAAGTCCTCACACACTTGCGAAGACTGGATATACTGGCCATACAAAACCCGACATCCAGTAGCCCTGAGAAAAACAAGGCTGAGCAATAGAAAGATTTCCCATCAGGGAACAATAAAGGACAGTTAAAGGTGAAGATGGACAGAAGAAACTGGATGGATGAAGATGATCTGCTTTGACCAATGCCATGAATCAGAACAAAATCTCTGCTTGTCTCCTATTATGACAAAAAAGCACTTTGTTCCCCTTACATTTCAGTGATACAAAATCATTAATGAATGTTTTCATCTTACATGCAGTTTTTAGAGCTCAGAAGCCACTTTTTCACTGAATACATTTTTTTTTTCAGATTTATTTGCTTACATTTAGATGTTTATATTTGATAATGTGATTATTTATTGAATATGTTGTGTAAATATTTTAATGTCCGTTTATTTATTTATTTATTCATTTAATTATTTATTCATTTATCCATTTATTTATGTATGTATTTATTTATGTTAACATTTATTTGTATAAGATGTGAAGTACAATGCTCTATTTATTCTTTACCAATATATCTTTGATTGAATCAATGTTTACCATTGCTGATGTGATTATGTATTTAACATTTTTGAACATTTAAATCAGAGTATTATTGTTCATACTGGATTTGAAAGTTATTGAAATATTGATTAAATTTGAAAGCAACTTGAATGTTGCAAACATATTCATTTATTTTCTTCTGCATTCATTTTAAATATTTATACTTTGTCGTGTAAGTATATATTGTATTGGCTTTCGTTTTGATTATTTAACGTGAAGCTGATCATCATTACTTTGGAAGTTACATTATAAGGGAAGTACAATACAAATATGAAGTACTGAATGAACAAACACAAAACTGTTACAAAACATCGCTTGACAAAGTGGAATTTGTAAGCAATTCAATAAACTGTGTTTTCCATCTGTAAAACTGTGCCCAATTTTATTTTTTCATGAGCTTTTTCATAATTTAAGTAGAGGTTCCCAAAGTACAGTAGCATGAATGAACTGTTCCAGAGGTTAAAATTCTAAAACCTACTCTACACTGCAAGGAAATGGGAACTGAATAACAAAATTCACTTGTACCCCTATAAGGTACATAGGGTTAGTTATCATGTAAAAGCTAAACATTATCAGGTTACTATGAACTATATAGCCAATGGACACTGATCAAGGTATGATACACACTATAAAAGTGATAGATGCTCAATCAAGCAGTTTTGTGTTTTTTTTGCAGTATGGATAGAATGAAGTGCAGCAAGTGCTGAGTGCAAATGACTCAAGGACTCTTCTAATGCACTGACAGCTAACCTCCCTGTCCCAGCTGAACAGTTACTATTTTTGCCAAATTCCTTTTGATGGGAGAATCTGTTTCAACTGCAGTCAATGGCCCTTGTGATTATATACCGTAATACTTATGGGTATAACAGTTACAGTATGCCCTCCTCAAGACAGTACATTCACCTTCAGCTTCAGTTATCCAAAATATTAAAACCATTAGTGTCATCACTTAAAAATGAAGAGTCAGCAAAAAAAAGGTCAGAATTTCAAATCATAATTCGATGATCGAATCTTGTTTTAGGTACAGTGTCTTTATTAAAAATCTGATAACTGTAGGCATCAGTCCTCGTAAGTCCAATGGACCACAGCGCCACCGATGATTTCCTTTGAACATATCTGATGAAATGCTATCCGTGCTCAACCAGTGACAGGTGCATATTTATTGGGTAATTCGTTTAAAAATCTAAATATATATATACATATATAATAATATATATCATTGTAATTCGTAGCACCGATGACTATGAAGTCAAAGTGGTTTTCGAAAACCAACATTATAATTCACATACAAATACGACTAAAAACAACAACATTAACTGTGCTGCTACAATTTCCAACTTCAACATTTCGATTTTTGGCTATAATTGAAAATATGAACAACAATAACAGCGTTAAACAGTGAAATAATAACACTTTCGAGATACAAATGCCTTGACAAGTAGGTTTTCAGACGTCGTATCTGTTTATCACGCTCTTACCTGCGAAAGCGAAAACAAGGTGTGCAAAACCTGAAAGCGGTCGGGAAGTTCTTCTGCTGCGTTTCCCTTTCTACCTGCAACATGGATTCACTATATAAACGGATGCGATCTGGAAGAATGGCACAGAAATCCCTCAGACTTCAGAGGAGCGAACAAGAGACAATTTGTCTTGGACACGACTGGTTTGTCTCATACGATCGGACGCAAAGCGACTCTACACAGCTCACTGTTCATTTCAGAAAGCGGAAGTAGTACAATGGCTCTGAATAGCGTGTTGGTGTGCTGCTTTATTGCGCTCTGCACCTGGGACTTGGCTCTGGGATGCACGTGGATGCAGTCGCGACTTAAAGGCACTCGGAGCAATTTCAAAGTGGTCAACTCTTATTCCATCATGACGCTCGAACAACTGGTGAGTACCGAAAAAAAAAAACTTAAACTTCCATTATAGATGTATTATCATAGGAAGGCAGAACTGAATACTATCAATCTGCGTTTTTAAACTCTCGCTACAAAAAGATTTTTTTTTATCTGCTTATTTGATGTACGCATTCCTCATCGTTCAGAAACATTCATAGACATTTTAGTCTTTTAGACTTTATAAATAAATGATGATGTCCCATTGTTGCTTTGTTGTTTCTCATGAATATTACATATTTTTATTTTTAAGGGTGTTGAGGCCACACCAGGCAAGGACAGTCCTGTATTCCCAGACAAACTGTATGAACATGCTGAAAAATTGCAGGTATTGTCAGCTGATGACTCAATATTTTCATTGTTGTGTGAAGCTGTTCTGCATATTTTTATTTTTTCTGATTCTTGTGTGAATCCAGGATCCATCTCTTGAACACAGAATTGTAAACATTGAAATAAATGGCAATGCTATTTCTCCTCTTAGGCCGAGGAACGTGTCACGTTCATCCATGACACCATCAGTGACATCTTAAAGCTGTACATCAGTGGGAAACTTGATGCTGTCACATGGGACAAGAAAAAGCTCGACAACTTCCAGCTCGACCTCGATCGTCAGGCCTCTGAGCTCAAACAATGTGTAAGCCAAAACTTTTCATTTCCCTCACAGAGCGAGAGGACACGATAAGCAGTACCACTGATCTGCACACAAATAACTCACCCTGACGTTGCTAGTGAAGGTGAGATTGACAGTGGTCTCTGTTTTTTGCTCCCTTCCCTGTACAGATACAGAGTCAGTCATCCCAGCCTTCCCATCCTGTCAGAAGACTGAACAGGAAAATGAAGGAGCATTTCCGGAAACTGTATGATCTCCTGAAAAACAAGGTAAAAGACAACATTTCATAATTTTATATATTTCTTAAAATAATGTTTCCTCTTTCCTTATTGACGCTTTGGTCTCAGATTGTCTAATTGCTCTATCTTGATTAAAGATGGTGCAGTGATTCAGTCTCTTTCTCTATGACAGAATTTCGTTAGTCTCACATACATTCTTTCTGTCTGCAGAAATACAGCACTGAGAGCTGGGAAATCGTCAGGAGTGAAGTCCTCACACACTTGCGAAGACTGGATATACTGGCCATACAAAACCCAACATCCAGTAGCCCTGAGAAAAACAAGGCTGAGCAATAGAAAGATTTCCCATCAGGGAACAATAAACGACAGTTAAAGGTGAAGATGGACAATTGAAACTGGAGGGATGAAGATGAACAGCACCCATTCACAATTCTGCTTTGACCAATGCCTTGAATCAGAACAAAATCCCTGTTCATCTGATATTATGACACAAAATCACTTCATTGCTCTTGTATTTCAATGAAACAAAATCATTAATGATTCTTTTCATCTATACAGGTATTTTTACAGTTCACAAGCCTCTTTTAAAATTAATGTATTATTTATTTATTTATTTATTTATTTATTTATTTATTTAATATTTTCATGTTTGTTGATGTGATTATTTAAAGATTTTATTCAGTCATTTATTAATGTTTTATTTATTTATCTCTTTTAAGACATAGGAATAACATGTGTAGTAGAATTTTTTATACATTCTTTGCTGATACGCTTTTATTCAACAGATCTTTTTTGCATGCTGATGAAATTATTTATTTAATATTTTAGAGGATTGTGAGGCTTATAGTTTTTCTTCTTAAAAGTTCCAAATATATTTATAAAAATTAAAAGTAACTTGAATATTACACACATATTCGTTCATGTACTCATGTATGCATGTATATTTTGTCATATAATTCTATTTTTATTGTTTTTCATTGTTACAAAACAACACTTGACACAATAAAATGTATGCGCAATTGAATAAAATGTATTTCTGTTTCTAAAACTGTGCCCGATTTTATATTTTTCATGATAGTGCTATCATTTTAATCCAGCATTTGATTTTGGAAGTTATCAAGGTACATGGGCATTTTTGAGTGACATACATTTTCCAACGGACAGCATTTTAAAAACCAACATTACACTTCTTAGAAATAGGAATCATGTATAACACAATTCAACCTCAGTAAAAAGGTGCATGGAATAGTTCAGCAAGCCAAAGCTGTGCATGATAAAAATTACTGCATGAACAATGAATATGCCCAAATGATGTGGATATAAAAATGATATGTGGTCCTCATTAAAGTAGTTTTGTGTTTTCTTACAGTATTGATCACATTAAGTGTTCAGTATTGACTGTCACAATAGTCATTTTATTTATTTTATTTTTTTGTGGTTTCACCTGATGGATCCAATTCCTCTGGCTATGGGAACCTGCTAAATGTCAAAATTGTAATTACACTGTAATTACACAAGTTGATTGCTGTCATATGAGTGCAACTCTACCTTAACGGAGTTTGTGAGGCTTAAATTCAATGGTCACTGGCCAAGCAATCCTCTCCCTTCGTGATCAGGCAGTCTCTTTTGGCATGCCTGGATATTAAATCATTCAGTTTCTTTTAAAGTTCAATCATAATAGGGTTTTTACAGTGTTTGCTTGCAACATGTTGCAGTGCAATTTTGAATTCATTTGTTTCTCTGGAGGGAGGTGTGGTGAGGGGGTCTTGCACCTCCTTACCCACTGAACACCAGCAATGACAAGAAACATTTTCATTTGGCTGTGCAATGAAGTTATGACAGGAATGTTTCAGAACAGTCTTACAACATTTTATTCAGCATCCCAAACAAAATTCTGCTAGTCCAGCAGTAAACAAATTCAAATTTTGTCCCATAAAGAATTGCAGGAAGCTTACCCTGATGGTGGGGTCAGTAGATGGATAATCTGTGTCACCTCTTCTGGATATGAGCACCTGCTAAATGCATTTTTATTTAGCATTCCAAACGAATTTCTACCAGGCAAACAGTAAAAAATTTCTAGTCATGTCCCACAAGACTTACTGGAAGCTTACCCTGTTGGTCTTTTTTTTTTTTTTGACATGAAAAATCATGGGAGAGTACAGTATGATGTAAAGTCAATGGGTAGCCACTGAAAACTTTCATTTGAAATGGATTGTGCTTCCTATTATCCAGTGGAGCTGCCCAAGGTATAAGCTCCTACTGACATGACAAAACATGAAAACTCTACGTAAAACTGTGAAACTCAATTAGTTCCCTAAGGAAAAGTGATGTGATGGCAGCTGAGAAGGTGAGCATACTTTTTCTAGAAGGTGGACAAACTACGGGGGAAACTCATCTATATATGTGAGGCATGAGAGTTGCATTTTGCCCACCTTCTAGAAAAAGTATGCTCACCTTCTCAGCTGCCATCACATCACTTTTCCTTAGGGAACTACTTGAGTTTCACAGTTTTACGTAGAGTTTTCATGTTTTGTCATGTCAGTTATGGTGATATTCGTACTTCTCCAATGGCAGGTAGTTGAGGGTGTAGGAGCAATCGTAGAATTAGTTGTCATATTCACAGTGGGTCTCATCGAGACTTTGGCCGAAACATAACCATTTGGCAGCGCAGAGACTAAATAATCAGCACTTTCAAAACAATATTACACAGGGCAGTGGTCACAGTTTTAGAGATGGGATTTTATTTATTGGCACACGCAATTGTTTTTTTGTGATACTTATGTTTTTGCTCACTTAATTATTTACAATTCCACTGTACTTACAGGTAATTTTTGCAACATTTCGTAAAAAAATAATAAGACATTTAAATACATAAACAGTAAATAAATAAATAAATAAATAAATAATGTTTTCATTCAAAAAAATATTCAGAGCAACACAAATCATCTATCACATTACTTAATAATGATTTGCTTGCATAGAAATATAAGAACAATGAGACAATTCACAAATTTAAATAATAGGTTTTGTAAATTTAAATAAATTTAAATTAAACAGCAGAGATTTTGTTTTGAGTTGTTTCAACGGTTCTAGTCACAGTGGAATAGTGAATCCATTCCTTCCATATTGTTCCCTCCAAACACTGCATCATTTCTGTTGTTTGGCCTTGTGCCTTCTCCACACTTGATTACATAGCTGTTTGTATGGCCAGTAGTTCCAAACTGCGTAAGTGTTCCAGAACTGCACCTCTGATTGTTTCCCAGCTGTCAGCTCCATATTCCTGAAAATATAAGAACATATATGTGAATCTTGCAAAGCATGAGAATATGAAAACATTGGCAGAAATACCCATTTTACTGTAAATAATTGTCATCAGCAACCAAATAGCAAGTATAAAAAGTGTAAGCGTTTCAGAAGGAAACTTTAAAAAATAACATACAAAATTTGATTTTATCTCCTACCTCGTTTTTCAGGTGATCATACAGTCTCCTGAAATGCTCCTTCATTTTCCAGTTCAGTCTTCTGACAGAATGGGAAGGCGGGGATGACTCTGTACTCTGAATCTGTTCAGGGAGAAGAGAAAAAAAACAGAAGCCACTGTCAATCTCCCCTTCTCTGACAACGTAAGGGTGAATTATTTGTGTGGAGATCAGTGGTATTTGTGTCCTGTAGCTCTGTGAGGGAAATTTAAAGTTTTGGCTTACACATTGCTCAAGCTCAGTGGTCTGACGATGAATCCCAGACAGCAATAGCAGTAGTGGCTGTTTCAGCTTCTCGGGAGCAACGTCATAAATACTCTTGTACAGCAGTTTGATGTCTTCCAGGGTTTCATGGATGAACTCGATACATTCTTCACCCTGAGAGGAAAATGATGTTGCAATTTAGTTCGATGCGCTCCTGCATTTCTACGACAGGAAATCACCCAGCAGAACTTCAGGTAGTGCTGGACAGTTTGGATTGTGTTTGTGAGAAGGTCCCTGATTCATAAAAGATTCAGGGGGCTGAAAATATACAGAACACAATACAGTTTTGATAGTATCATCTCAAGAGACAGTACCTGTAATTGTTCAGCCTGCGCATACAGATTTTCTGGGAACGGAGGAATATTTCCACCTGGAATGACTTCACCGCCCTGAAAAAGGACACATGCATTATTTCTGGAAAACGACAACAACAGGACATTACACTCACATCATTTCTTTAATTAGGTACTAAAAGGGATAACAAATTGTCTGACTTTTCGCATTGGCTTTTTCTGTGCGCCTGCATATATTACATACGACAAAAGAAATGTCCGTCTGTGGACAAGCAGTTTTATAGTAATCCTTCTATTTCGATCAGTTCTATCATACTAAACATATCTGTCTTGGGTATGTATAATTTTATTCTTCTGTACTTACTACTTCTTCAAGCGTTGTGATGCAAATCGAGTTGAGCATTTTGAATCTGCTCTTCGAGCCTTTCAGCTGAGTTTGCATCCACATGCACCCGAGTGCCAAGTTCCAGGTCCAGAGCGCGAGGCAGCAGTGGATCAATACTTTCACACGCATTGTAGTACTTCCGCTTTGGCAACGTTGAGGTGTATTGAGTCGTTTTGCGTCCGACTTGGAATCCTATGTGAAGCAACAAAATTGTAATATTCTTGGGTATTTGTCTCTTCTTGCCTGCTCTTCTCAAACTGCGCTTGATGTGCCATTCTTCAGGTTTATATAGGGAATCCATACTACAGGTAGAAACGGAAAGCGCAGCAGCTAAAATTCCAGAGTAGGTTGTGCTCACCTTGTTTTCACTTTGTAGGTACGAACGGAATTTCGAGAGGCAGGTAAGATCGAGCTGGGGAAGCAGAGTTTTACATTTAAAATTTAATTTAGGACGACGTCTGCATGTAAAAACGTATTATTACTTTGTTATGGATGTTACTTTTAATCAATAGCCATATAATTGAAGAAATCGATTATAGTTGTGAAAATCAACAGTGGTCAGCTTGTTTTGTCGCTGTCAACAGTTACTTTGTTGGATTCGCACCTTCGCTCTTTTCTAAAATCAGATCGGAAAATAATTTTGTGATTCTAAACGTTGACTGTGTGGTTTTGTGGACTCTTATTTGACTCTCGAGGTGCAAATGTGCACGGTTTCCATATGGCTCACTCATCCTAAACGTCCGTTTAGTCTTCTGTCAGAATGGAATGCTTGGATATATACATATACTGTATCTTCGGGGATCGGAGAAAAGCATTAGGGTGCTTCTGAGACTGATTGTCTGAGATTGAGAATTTCAGTGGTACTGATTATCTGTATGTGAAAATCTAAAGGGGTAGTGGAGACTTTTGCTTTACGAGGAGAGAAGGTGATGCAGCGATTGATATTTCGGAATGCGATTTGGTCGCCTTTCAGGTCAGACGTCCAGAGAATGACGTTTGTCATGACTTTTCAGACGATTCGATTTTCTTCAAATTGGAATACTACCCACAGAGTTTAACATATGGATTTCTGAACTGAAATCAGTCGTAGCTGTCTGCCATTGTTGGGTTTTCCAAATCTTTGATTGAGTCCAGGAAATAGACTATATTGGAACTAACGTCAAAGTCTAAACATATATTTTGTCCATGTGTACACCTCTGATCTAAAATATTATATTTATATATAAAGAATGTAAACAAAAATGGTAAACACTGGAGACAGTATTGGAGACTATGAATGCAGTTTATTTAATTGCCCATATACATCCCACAGACCACAGCAATTATCTTTTATAAACAATTATATTATTACAAAATGTCAGAGAAGATGAAAATATTTCCCCAAAAATTATGTCATCAAGGGACTACACAGTTCTGTTTGAAATTATATGTTTCATCATATACACATTATCAGTATATAATTCATTTCAATTAGTAACAACCAAGTCGGCCATAGATCATAAAAGGGTGCTTGATTTTCATCTTCGTCGATCTGGATTTAAAATGATCCACAGAAGACTGTTGGTTCCTGTCATTCCACCTTCTGAATTCCGGCCAGACTGGGGAGTCTTCGCAGGTGTGCAAGGATTATGCTTCTGACGACTTTCCATCCGCTGTTTTTCTGCAAAAGAAGGAACATTTTTGTGAGAATGACAGATCCATTAATCAGTGATTACACTTGAGACGTTTTGCCTCATTTGGTAGAGCAGAATTAAGCCTGCTGACAATGTTACCAAAAAGCCAAGGAATCATTGCTCAAGACTCTTGTATTGACTGCAGAAATGTATTTAATTATCGTTCTACCACTCTTTTCTGGTAACCGAGCCATCTCTGGAAATGCATCTTTATCTTCCTAACCAATTTTCGGACTGAACGGGAAGCCTCAGAACCATGAATCTGTATTTGTGGAGAGACGGGAGAAGAAAACACTGTCAACACTTTCAATGATAATCTTAGATTACAGTACTGTGGAGGAAAATCAACGGTACCGTTCGTTTAACCCTTAAACACAGGGCTGTTGAAATCAAGTCCATGAGGATCACACCACGCACACTTTATTGAGTTCTCTGGAGTTCTTTTCAGTTAGTGTATAGCCAATTTAAATTTTGGAGTGTGGTCTGTCAATCTCAATTCCAAATTAGTCATTAGAGTCCTGAAACACAGTTAATACCAGCACATACTGCAGACTCTCAGAACTGGAGTCTGCCACCCCTGTTCTAGTGCTAAAAAGAGAATGCAGAGTTTTGCCTTACACATTTCTGGAGCTGAGAGGCCTGCTCATTCAGGAGACTCTGGAAGTTTTCAAACTCATCCGGGATATCCAGCCTTGCTATGGCATCGATGATTTCATAGATGAACATGGCTCGCTCCTCGGCCTGAAAGAGAAATGATGTTGCCATTTAGTTCAGTGCGGTTGTTTAGTGTGTGAATGTGATTCCTAGTTTAAGAGTCACAGATCAGAACTTCTGACAGCACTGGACAGATGCGGTTTGAGCTCAGTGGAAGACCCCATGATTAAATGTATGTAGTGTTGTGAGCAAAACTGTGTTGTGACACACCATGGCTTGAGAAATATTTGTAGGTAGTTTGTGATACCTTTAAGTGTTCTGCCCGTTCATACAGCTTGTGTAGAAGGAATTCAACATCGTTTGTAACTTCTTCAACTTCATTACCCTGAAAAAGAAGAGCAAAGTTTGGTATTCCTGACGAAAATTCTGAAAGACATACAAATACATTGTTGTTGGCTGCTGATTTTTGAGTATTAGGCTAGCGATGACTGAACAATGAAATATCCATGCATTTAACAAGCATAAGAATTGTGCTCATGTAGATAAAAGAAAACATGAGTAGCCAACTTACTCCTTTAAGCAGGGTGATGATATTATTGTTGTATGTTTGAAATTTGCTCGCATAGCCACCTGTAGACTGCATCCACGCGCACCCCAGAGCGCCGTTCCAGAAAAAAAATGAAGACGTAGATCCTATTAATATTCAGATCCATTGCAGTACCTCCTTCCTCCGGTTTTGAAGATCAGCGATGTCGCTGTTTGACAATATCTACTGGCAACCTAGCCATAATATTGGAATCTTTTTCGGGACCGAAATTTTCGGCTTTCGGGGAGCTTGCAGTCCCGAACATTTTCGGGGGTACGTCCCCCCAGTTTCATGGGGACCCCCTGATTTTTTTCCGTTGACATGTTTGGATCTCAGGTGTAGCTGAATGTTATTCAGTGTATCTTGATGCATTAAAGATCATTAGACAAAATCGGTTCTCGACATTTATTATGCACTCACATATGGAGGCCTTCATAATAGTAATTGTAACTTAATTATTACGAATTATCATTTTAATTTAACATCAGCTTTATACAGTAGATATGTGTACTGGGATCCTCTGAAGTCACTCCAAGCCGAGCGGGCAAACTCGGATCGGTGCACGACGACTGTTTCAGCAGTCATAATTCCAGCGGTTTGCAAGTCGGCGCTACTGCGCTCGGGTAGTTCTTCGGATTTGTAAACTACTATGTCATTAAACAGGACTAATCACTACCAAATCGCTGTAGAGCCGAGTTTCTAAAACGGAACGGCTTTCATTAACCTTGATAAAGCAAGTTAGGGCAATAGTAACCGGTCAGTGTGACACCATATAATGACTGAAATGACATACTGATTTCGGTTTAGCCAGCGGCGCAGGACAGATTTTTCAAGTGGAGGGGACCAAACTGTGAGCAGAAGGTCTCAACTTTTAAACTTACACAACATATTTTTTTTTGTCTCAAAGTTGGGGGGGACGGATAGGGGTCCCTATGAAACTTGGGGTACGTATTCCCCTACTTTTGATTTCAGAAATCTTGGGTGGAGCTATGCAACTTAAGGAATTTCGGCTGGTAACTGCTGTCGTCATTCAAACGCCTACATCCTGGTTTACTTTTCGGGACTCATTCCGAATTATGACATTACAAAAACACGTTAGAAAGTCATTTGATGTAGAATTTCTGTTCTTTAAGAGCTTTGCTTCTAGTGCAGCCTCTTTTATTTATATTTAAACTTTTTGATCGTGGTTGTTGGTAGTAGTAGTTGCTAGTAGGGTAGCGTTACAAAAAGTTATTAAGTAATAACAGCAGGCTCGGACATGCTAAGAGCTATCTTAACAGCTATCTTAACTGTTACTGCATAACCATACTTAGCCTATTGTTGGTTTTGATTCGGGCTTTTGTCTGTTCATATTTTCAGGCTATTAATGGGTAACTTTCGTGAACGAGTAGTGAAGTACTGTTCACATCTTGATCATTCTAGATATCGCTCTCAGTGTGTGCCATTTCCAATAACACACTATGCCTCAAGAAATACAACCTGGTCTATCTGTTGTAGCCAAATACTTCGACGTAATGTAATACTATGACGACCATAGCATATTAGTAAATATTTCGGCATCGCCTCCCGTCGTTGTTAGGGTTGGAGCTATCCAGCAAGCACTGAGGGATTTAGGCTACCCACTGCTTCAGTCATGTAAACACCTAGGCTAAAGCTCGGTAAGGTACGACTTACACCGGTACATATATTAGAGCTAGCATACTGGGCTGACCTCAGTAGAGTATTTACTTATTTATTGCTATACCGCGTGATCAATATTCCCATTCACCCAGACGCCAGTCCCTTTTCTTAGTGAAGAAACCCCAGTTCACTCAATTCATACTCATCCAGTACAATTCCCAGTAACCCTACCCCTTTTACAAAGTGGTTTAAGGAAAGGGGAAGAAGTTTTAAAATAGAGGAAAAATCTACTAAATGTCTAAAATATAAATGTGCACGTTGCAGTTTGTATTCATGCAATTTAAGAGGCTTCCGAATGTTATCTACTTTTGTGGATTATTGACTGTTCAAGATGGTTCTCATTCCCACATGAGTGTAGCTGATACCAATGTTTAATAGAGAACCTGAAGCTAACTTTAAATTCTCATTTATATTCTCAAATTGACAGATGAGCCCAAAAGAGACACGCAGACTTCAGCATATATGTTCTTGCAGTGTGGAGTAGGTTGAAGGCAACTTGAAGACCACGCCACATCGGTATTGTGAACCATTCACTGCTAGGGGGCGCTAGTTCGAAGCGATTGAATGTAGTATGCAGTCCTCATTGCAGTGCGCTGAAAATGGAGGGGCGTTTTGTGAGGAGGAGAAAACAGCACCTTCACATGTAAAATAAGTGCTGACAGTTACACATGGTTGTGTTGAGCTATTTTAGTTTGATAGTGACTGTTTTTTAATGCATCATGAAAGCTTGGTACAACCTTTTTGCAGGTACTGTGAGCAAAAAAACGGATCCACAGATGTTTCATTAACCAAATAGTCTTTTATTTTTAAGTAATGTACTGTGTTACAAAAAAAGTTTCATGTGTTCATTTGACTATTGCTTACTACATGACTTAAAATGACCGGAGAATCTCTAAAATGATTCTCTCTTTGTAAGAACTCACAGTGACATTTCATTTATTTTCTGTTTGGGAGAACTTGACTTTAGTCTTTATAAGTTTTGTCTTTTTTGTCTATCATGACAAAATCTGTAAACATAATGATGCAGGTGAAAGAGTAGTAGACCCAATTATACACTGATAACCTATTGACAAGGGCAGCCTAACTGATTGTCACCATCCTTTTCCTAGGGAAAAACAATGAACCAGATGTGTAGGATCTTCACATGTGCAAGAATAATATCTGAGACAATCCAGAGTATTTTCCAGATGGTTCAGAGCGCAAAACAATAAAAGGAAAAGGTGAACATTCACACTAGAAAGGAGACCCAGGTGCAGAGTGAAACAGTAAAGCGCGTGGAGGGAAATGTATATACCTGTGGTGGGCATTAAGGGCCGATATACAGAGATTCCTCTGTCATTATATTGCTCATTGAAGGACATACCTGGAGGGTTCAAGCCTCGACCATGCCAATTATTGACAATGTCTAGCAATGGTAGAGTTCATACTACTTTCTCAGACTGTTCATGGGTGAAGTAAAGGAGCATTGAGTAAGTGGTTGGATTTCTGTGCAGAATCTTCACTTCTTGTTTGTCCATGTTCTGAACTAACCACTTCATGTTCCCTTCCGCCAACAGGAAGTTTGTGATGTTAAATCTTTTGTGACATGCAATGTTTCCCGTGCACTTTATTCATTATTATTCTGTTGTAACAGGTATATGGATAAGTTGATAACATTCTAGAACAAGGGAAGATATTAGTTGTGCATTAATTAACAAGAACAAATCAGTCTGAAGCTTTCAGAACTTTGTAGGTGGTTTGTTATTTGCTAAAATAAGGGTTTGTTGGGTTTCCAATAAAAAGAATCACCACGGCCACAGTGGCAACGGGCTGCAGGTGTCCAAGCGAAATGAGCAGGAAGCTCATTCTCGGATGCCATTCACAATCTTGAGTGATGGACAGCACGTCTGTGGTCGCTGCAACCACAGTGACTGCCTGCCCGTGCCATGCGATCGCGCGGGGTGGAGGTTGTGAAATCAAACGGAAGCCACTGCAGACAGTTCCCTCATGTGCATTTGGTGTCACGGGACTCTGGAGAACACAAAGGGTCAGCTGTGTTCGTTCCAGCTCTTTCCATCAACCATGCTAATTGAGAGGCCTTATTGTTACCTATAAGTTCATCAGAGGTTTTACTTAATTGTTTGAGGAAACTGACAGCCTTAAACAATTTCAGCATGCTAAGTTAATCAGTTTAAGTTGAAGACAGGTTTTAAAGACAGCTGATGACTTAAGTTGTTTAAGTTGCAGTAAAATTAACCAATTTAAGTATGGTTAAGATGTAGTTAAATTTATCTGTTTTAATTAAATTTAATTTGAATTGAACTTTTGGTTTTTACAGCTTATCTAACATGACCATAGTGGAGATAATGTCAATTATAGATATACATTATAGCATAATTTAATCATTAGGTAATTGGCTGATTGCTTTAATTTATCACTGTGGGTTGAAACTTTAAGAATGATTTCGTTTTAGAAGCTGTGTGGTATATTGCCAGTTTGTAGCTGCAACCTCTGATTGAACCAATGACAAAGCCAAAGAAAGCTTCTCTAGACTGTTTTTCAGGATCTTAGGCCAAAAATACCACTGCTGTCAGGATGTACTACACAAAGGCACTAGAGAGGGGCATACACTGTGATCCCTAAAAGTTATATTTACTGAAACGATTTGAGAAAACCTTGAACCATTTGAGTAGGCTACGTTAATCAGTTCAAGTGACAGAGTGGCATTAAAGGCTGTTGATAACTAATATTGATTCATTTACAGCAAAGTTTTCAACTACATTTAATACCCATCTCCTGTTTAAATTGATTAACCCTGCTCAAATGGTTATTCATATTTTTAATGTCATTTTTGCATATTTATTTTAAATCTAAAATTCTGAATGCGTGTGGTCATTTTAATTTTTTTGTTTGTGTTTTGCATTTTTATTTTCTATCGTTGTTATATTACAAGTATTTCAGGATAGTTTCCAAATTACTATGGCTTTCTATATTTAGATTGTTTCACTATGATTTTTCCTATTTTATTGCAAATGTGTTTAATATAAAAATGAGGCGATATCTGCCTGATAGTACAAGAAAGTGTAAAGTATATGTTTGGAAATGTAGTAAATGCATTGGAGCTGCAGGTAACAAGTAAATTGATGCATTGCATGGTGTTCATCTATACAATTAAGTGCTGTGAGTTGTATTATTATTTATAACCAGATGGTGCTGTGTATATCATACAGGTATATGTGTGAATGCACGTGTAGTGAGTGCCACACACAGTCAAACATGTTCTGCATGTATTCACTCACATTGGGAGAGAAACATGCCCATGCATGCGATTGAACGCTTAATGAATTTTTTAAAGTCCAGAGCATGTAGCACTGTAGCGTCTCTGCCGCGTTCCTTCAGAGCCCTCAAATATGGCTGGAGCAGTCTGAATGAGGAACAGAAAGCTTCTCTCTGTGAAACAGAAGTCATTTTTGTGTGCATGTTTTCTTGTCTCTTATCCCTCATTCTCGAACTAGCCCATATACTTGATATCTGAACTTCATTTTGAACAATAAGCTTCATTTCCAGCACTTCATTTCCAGTTCTTCCCGACCAAATGTTAAATAACTACCTCTGCTCCTGACCATAGAGAGCTAACATGACATGTTTGATTTTTGTGAGGTTAGTTAGGGAATGGATTAACGCTAAGGTTACATACTGTGCATCTCCATGCTGTGTAGTCTATAGCAAGATATTTCACACTTGACGTGCAGCACTGAAGATCAAGACATAAATATAACTGCTGCTGTAAAAAAAAAAGAAAAAAGCTTATAAAAATGAAGCTGAGCAATGCAGAAACGTGTGACCCTTCGTGTGGGTGGGTGGCACTGGACTTGACTCGAACTGTCCGCCCGTCTGTCCCTGGCTTTAGCGGGAACAAGGGCATGTTTTCTTTTTTTTCTCTCTCTTTTTTACTGTTCGTGCTTCACGGGAAGCTTGGGACCGGCGAGGATGTGTGATCCCCCCCCCCACTTTGTCGGGAAATGAGATAGAGCACAGGAAGAGCCTTGCAGCTGCCCCTGCTCGGAGGAAAAGCAGCGTTTCCTTCTCTGCTGGAGGGGAGACCTGGTGCTGCTGCTGCTGCTGCTGCTGGGCCTCCCAGCCGGACGGAGCTCCAGCACTGCAGCCATGTCCACTGCATGCCCCAGGACCCTGTCTCCCTCCCTGCGCCCTGAGCGTGGGCACCTGCATCCAAAAACACGCTCACGTCGCAGGCCAGGAGCAGTCGGGACTGTGACCAACAAAATGGCTCATTATTATTGGCTCTGTAAATTTCAAGTAAAATGATGTGAGTAAAAATTTCAAAAGTAAAGCAGCCACATTCTTTAAACTGGTGAATTTTATTGTCTCTCTCAGAGTTACGAACCATCACTTCTCTTAAGGTGTTTGTATCTCTGAGGCTCTGCTCTGAGAACTGACAGGGCTTGCATATCAAAGCTTGACATAGATACAAAATGCATAAGTGCATAAAGCAGTAAAGATTGACATTTAACAAAATTATATTTCTGCCTAAATGCCCTGCTTGCAAACAATGTTACATTTAAATATGTGACTTCTACTCATTACCAGGTATTAAAACTCTCTTTTGTTGTTGGTGACATTCCCAGCAGGGAAAGTTTTAAGTTTTGCTTGGCAAAGTCTTAGTTTGGCTTGGGATGGCGTGTTTATGTGGTTTGTACTGTTGCTTTTGCCTGTTTATGATAGAAATAAACTTCTATTTCCCACAGTGAAGTGATGAACTACAGATTAGAAACAGGAGATATAGCTGGAGAGTTTTGATACCAGCTCAAAAGGCAACATTTTAAAAAAAGCCTACCCTTATTATTTTAACAATCTCTT
Source organism: Albula glossodonta (assembly GCA_019788955.1). NCBI lineage: Eukaryota > Metazoa > Chordata > Actinopteri > Albuliformes > Albulidae > Albula > Albula glossodonta. The sequence goes on along the minus strand of JAFBMS010002713.1, from coordinate 1,118 downwards.
GTTTTCCAATAAGACTGACACTTGTTATTATCAATCTGATCACAGAAATATTATAGCATGTGATTCTGAGGAGTCAATTTAACTTCCAGTCAAGAGGAAATTTGTGGTTCACTAGGATTCCAATGTAATTAATTCTTTATTGTTAGCTATGGGGTATATACAGTTGACCAGTATTATGCCATGTAATGAGGAAGGAACTGAATTCCTAAACTTTGCACCACAGTGTGGGTACATGCTTTACCTCTGTTTTAGCCCAGTGTTAGTACACATTATTCACTTAATCACAGCTTTCAAAAATGTTAATTAATCAAGGTAATCAAGACCTAAATCAGTACAATCAGGTATTACTGAATAAACAAGCATACAGCCTTGAAAACAAGCAGTGCTTTGCTAGAACAAAAGTACGCACCTAACTGTAGTCTTTCTAGTATCCCTGCACCTCCTGCTTTTTAATATTAATTATGATTCAAAGGAGAATTAGATCTTCAGAGTACTGCAAGTTTCGGTTCATTTTTTAAAACTTATCTGACCAATGGCACATAAAGCACATACCTGCATTGGCTAAGAGGAACTCACAGTACCTAGGTATAGTCCAAAAGGTCTTCACAGGTGTGTTATGTGTTGGCTGAGACTAGTTCAGCAACCAACATGTGACCACAACACTACTGGAGAATGAAGCTATACAAATTACTGCAAGGTCCATCTATTGTGTGTCCATAAGAGCAAAGTGCAGTTGCAGATGTACAGTCGTGAATGATTGGGTTGAAACAGTGAGTTACCAAGGGTGGGATAGCTCTGAGCATTTCAATGTAATTCCACAGGCATGCCATTACTTGGCAATGATGAACCCAAAGGCTATAGGCTTGGGAGGGGAGGGGTGTAAATTGGTGGGTGGGAGGTGTGAAATAGCCCCACTCTCACCTGTTTGTTGTGTCTGTAGAAGTCAAAGTTCCTGACAGTGTCAGTGTTCCCTAGCAGTGTTGTCTGCAGCCATGCTGTTTCAGGGGGCTGTGGAAATCTAGGGGGGAAAGTGGAGTTCAGACGGGTGTGGATCTGTCTCTAGGGATATTCTTGGAGGAGGATCATCACCCTGGCAACAGTTAATATTTAGTCCAGTG
>JAFBMS010002712.1:0-25372 GCA_019788955.1 Albula glossodonta | reverse complement strand
CTCTCTCTCTCTCTCTCTCTCTCTCTCTCTCTCTCTCTCTCTCTCTCTCTCTCTGGCTTGCCGTGTTATTTCTGCCAGTGTTCAGACTCAGATATCGTTGCTCATATTTCCCGTCTCTGTGTCAGTACTTTTCTTGCTGCCCATTTTTCTCCAGTAGCTGTAAAGCTGTCACATAACTGCATATTCCTCCATGTTCTTTTTGATCAGATTATTGTTAATATTCACTGTGGAGTTACGGCCCCCGCTCTTTCACCCTCTCCCTCTCTCTCTATCTGTCTGAGCCCCTGTGCGGGGGTGGGGGGTGGGGGGGGCACAGAAAGGTGAGGTATTAAAATGGAGTGACAGAGATCACCTTGAAACCCAGATACTTTATTTTAAATCTCCCTGCCTTCCATTGTTGCTGCATGGTACATTCCTGTGTGTTATTGGTGTTGGTGTCATCAATGTCAGGCGTGGGGGGGGGGGGGGATTTGTTATCAAATATTAAAGATGGTATCCAGGTTTGCTGAGACTGCCGATGAGTCCTGAGAGTCTCTCTCCCTCTCCAGCTCTGAATCAGAGGCAGTACACTGTTTCTGCATTTACATCATGCATCTCATGCAACCAGTGTCAAACAATGTAAAATAATCAAAAGCACAGCAGTCAAATCCATCAATACAGAACAGGTCTGTGTTTGTCATAAGTACTTATCCACAAACTTTTTTGCACAGCACAGTGCGGGAGACAATCTTTAGCATTATGACAGAAACATATAGGGTCCGTCTGTGTTGCCTTATTTAACCGGAAAAACACAGGAAGAGTAAAAGGCCGTCGTTATTTATGCTCCGCCCCCATGGGAGAGTGTTGGCCAATCCCTCTCTCTGCTGGCCTGCTTCAAACAGCCTGACGAGCATTTCATTGGCTGTGAAAATTGGAATTGACTTGCTGATTTTATGCTTTTGGGGGAACTGGATCACCATCTCAGCCAACTGGCATCCCCCCAACCCCTCTCCACTGCCCAGTCCCAATGTTCACCACCGCGCCCACCACCCCACCCCCCCACTCCCAACACGCCCACCACCCCCCCCCCAACACGCCCCCACTCTCCCTCCCGCACCTTGACCGAACTCCCCCTGTGCTCATAACTCTACATCTGAGAGAGTTTACAGGGCCATTATCTTCCTTTCACAGCAGGGGGAGGGAAAGAGGAGAGAGGGAGAGGTGAGATGAGAGAGGTGGAAAGAGAGGAGAATGGGACAGAGAAAGAAAGGGGGGAGGGAGAGGTGAAAGAGAGAAAAGGAGAGGAGAGGCAGAGAGAGAGAGAGAGAGATGGAGGGGAAGAGAAAAACACAGTGCTAGCTCCAAAACCACTACCCCTCTGCCAAAAGCTCGGGTTTCATGCGTCCAGAGGAGAATCGCTGGGCTGTCCTTTCTGTGGGAGGTTATTTTATTTATTTTACACAATAGATGGTGCTTTGATTTGCGAGAGGAGACGCCTCCAAGATTCTGCCATTACGTAAAGACTTTTTAAGACGCCACCTTAATCCCCGTTTGATCACGGTCACAAATCTTAAGGGGTCCTAAGTTACGAGGTTTGTTTTTATTGTAAGTAAAGTGAGGTTTGATGAGAATGCACCGCGGCCGGCCGTATGGAAATGGATGGGAGTGTGGAAAGTTCCATTGGGAAAGTGGCCCCTCCATAAAACCCTGAGACATTTGTTTATTAAATTAGAGGCTTTGGACAGCCCTGCTTTATACCCTCTCTGTGTAATGGCCAGCGCAATTAAAGAGCAACTCGTCATTAATCGTGCGCAGAGCACAGCGGCCTGGCAGACAGTAAGCCCTCTCACTCAGCCCTGCTCATCTTTAGTACCTGTCTGCCTTTAAGCCTGCGTAATGTATTTATTTATTCACCTTTATTTCCTGCCCGTCTCTCTTGACTGGCATGTCCAGGAATACCTGCATGTGATTCAGGTGATTGTGTTCTCAGGTTCAGTGGGGAACAGGTTGTTACTGCAAACAAGGAGGCATGAAACTTAAGTGTCAGAGCTTATCAAACGCACACACACATAAACACACATGTACACAGAGACACACTTACACAGATACACATTTACACAGAGACACACTTACACATAGACACAAATTTACACAGAGACACACTTACACATAGACACAAATTTACACAGAGACAGACTTACATAAACACACATGTACACAGAGACACACTTACACAGAGACACACTTACATAGACACACATTTACACATAGACACACTTACATAGACACACATGTACACAGAGACACACTTACACACAGATACACATTTACACAGAGTCACACTTACATAGACACAAATTCACACAGAGACACACTTACATAGACACACATTTACACAGAGACAGACTTACATAAACACACATGTACACAGAGACACACTTACACAGAGACACACTTACATAGACACACATTTACACATAGACACACTTACATAGACACACATGTACTCAGAGACACACTTACACACAGATACACATTTACACAGAGTCACACTTACATAGACACAAATTCACACAGAGACACACTTACATAGACACACATTTACACAGAGATACACTTACATAGACACACATTTACACAGAGATACACTTACATAGACACACTTACACACAGATACACATTTACACTTACACACTTGTCCGTGTGTGTGTGTGTGTGTGTGCAAGTGTGCATGTGCGTGCGTGCGTGTGTGTGTCTGTGTGTGTATGTGTGTGTGTGAGTGTGAGTGTGTGTGCGTGTGCGTGTCTGTGTGGAGGATGTTCATTGTAATTGGTACATTTTTTATTTCCTCAGCAGAGTGTCTTGTTCAGACAGGCTTACACAGAGCTTGCACACACTTCCATTTATCCTGCTGGACATTTAACTGAAGCAGTTCAGGCTTAGTGTTTTTGCCCTGGGCCCCTGTGGCAGTGCGCAACCTGGGATTTGAACCTGCAATCACCGAGTTTACCAGCCCACTTCCCTACTCCATTATACTGCTCCTGAAAGCAGAGTATTACAGGAGATTTCTCTCAGTGGATTCTTCTCGGTCTCACAGACTTCCATTCAACCTCCACCACACCGTAAAAATGTCAGAATTACCCGTTTGTTAACCTGATTTGTCACAGTGGATTTCAGATTTCACCCTGTGAATTAACAGTTTTCGGAATTACAAGACGTGTGGGTACATCAAGGCGTGTGAAGCCAGTGGATATTTCACCCAGTTAGGACTGACAAAAATTTGGGGGAGGGACAGACTCATGAGAATCATCCCAGTGTCTCCTCTGATTGGCTGGGGCATACCAGTGTCTCCTTTGATTGGCTGGAGCAAATCTGCAATGCTTTTCTGCAATGAGACTGGATTGGCAGTCCCTTCCCTCTACCCTGTATAATTATATAAGTTAAATTCATTTGTTTTAAAATGTTCATTTGCTGCCGTAACTGTTTGTCGGGGTGTAACGTTTTGCCTCTAAAGGCTGCACTACCTGTTATACCCTGAAGCTCATCTGTGGGACTTTTAGGAGTGGGTGTGTGTCCCATACTGAATGTGTCACACCCTGTGAATGCTGTGTTATGCCTAAACACACCGCGGCTATCAGGGCCCCAGTGATGCAAGTGTGGGTGTCAGCGGCCCATGAAGTCTTACAATTGCTTGACTATGCTGAGCCTGGTTTCTGTCGCACCGTGATCAACAGTGGAAACAGATTGTGTGAATGAGCAACAAAAAAAAAAAAAAAAAAAAAAAAAAACCAATAGATATGTTCAACAATGGCGAGTGCTATATGTGTGCATATGGCAGATGTTGTAATAGAGGGAAGTACGCGCTGCAGCCGTTTACGTATGACTGCTGGTACAGCTTATCTTCTCATGAAGCTGGATATTTCCTGATGTGATAAAGTTTAGTCATCATTGCTTGAGAGGATGCATTGACTATGCCCCCATCAGAGATTCAAACCTGCATCTCACAGCGCTACAGACATGTGCTAGTCTCCCCAGTCTGCATGGGATGCAGCCTGACTGAGAGCTGAGGACAGATCCAACCTGATTAACCCCAGCAAACCCCCCCCCCCCCCCCCATCTGAAAGATCCTCTTATCGGCGAGGTCAAAATAAAGAGACCGCAAGCGGGAAGCCGATCGATTGCAGCAGATGGACGACCGACAGCCCATAATGTGTTGTCAAGGCGATCGGCAGGCAGCCATTAAATGACCTTGCGCGTGGAAATCAAAAATGTGTTTGTAGAGAAATTGGACGAATAAAATAGAAACAGAGGCCTGTTTCCGACAGGCAGACTGGGCACCTGCTCTAGACCAAGACCAGCCAAAGATGTCTTACCCTTCCACGACTCACAGACTCATAAAGTCATAGGCTTTGAGATTCATAGATTCATACAGTCACAGACTCATAAAGTCATAGGCTTAGAGATTCATAGATTCATACAGTCACAGACACTGCAGATCCATGCTCTTCTTTCTGCCCTCGCCCTGTGCTCTCCTTCTGCCCTCACCCCTGTGCTCTCCTTCTGCCCTCACCCCTGTGCTCTCCTTCTGCCCTCGCCCCTGTGCTCTCTTTCTGCCCTCACCCTGTGCTCTCCTTCTGCCCTCACCCCTGTGCTCTCCTTCTGCCCTCACCCCTGTGCTCTCCTTCTGCCCTCACCCCTGTGCTCTCATTCTGCCCTCACCCCTGTGCTCTCCTTCTGCCCTCACCCCTGTGCTCTCCTTCTGCCCTCACCCCTGTGCTCTCCCTCTCTGCCCTCGCCCCTGTGCTCTCCTTCTGCCCTCACCCCTGTGCTCTCCTTCTGCCCTCGCCCCTGTGCTCTCCTTCTGCCCTCGCCCCTTGTGCTCTTCTTTCTGCCCTCACCCCTGTGCTCTCCTTCTGCCCTCACCCCTGTGCTTTCCTTCTGCCCTCATCCCTGTGCTCTGGTTTTCTGCAGGTCCTGTTCGAGGCCACCGTGTCCAAAGAGCGTCGGGGCTACATCGGCATGGACGACATCCTGCTGCTCAACTACCCCTGCTGTGAGTATAGTACTTTTTAACTACCCCCGCTATGAGAATAGTACTGTTTAACTACCCCTGCTGTGAGTATAGTACGGTTTAACTACCCCTGATGTGAGTAAAGTGACATTAAACTACCCCTGTGTTACTGAGGAGGGGGTTTGGTGGAACAGCTTTGTGTTTGCCCTTCATCTTAGCATAAACTGACTCCAATACTGAGCCTTTAGCTCCAGCTGTCAGAGACACAGTGAAACACAGAGAGACTCAGAATGACTGAGAGAGGCCCAGAACAACACAGCAGAGACTCAGAGACACAGCAGAGGCTGAGAGACGGACACACTGAGACATAGTACAGGCTTGTAGCTGCTTCTCAAAAACGAACAGGCAGTTCTGATAAATGCAGCTCTATGCATCTCCTTCTCCCTCCCCCGTCTCTGTGTTTCTGCCCTCCTCACAGGATAGGAGGCACAGAGGAGGCCTTCCATATTATTTTTATTTTCTGAAGTAGCTGTGTGGTGCAGTGCACAGTATGCCTCTGACAGCCCTCCGCCCCCCCCCCCACCATAAACACCTCTGATTGGCTCCTGTTTACCTAAACCCCTCTACCCATCTGTTGCCATGGCACCCATTATCAACCCAAAGGGACGGTGTCAGATTGCTTAGAAACGGCGGTGAGGGTCAGGGTGAAACCTCTGCGCCTCTGCCTGCAGGTAATCCGCAGGCTGCACATTCTGAAAGCTCACCCCCGCTGTGGCCTTCTGGGAAATGTAGGCTTTGAAGATACAGGAGGGGTGCAGAGGCCAGGGGGAATGATGATGCAAGATGACTCCCACAAACTCGTTTCTCCCTCCACGGCGAAAACGAGTGGAGATCTCTCATCTTCACTTTTTACATCTGCTTCTCTGTAATATGGGATGAACACGCAAACAGAATACTTAATGCCTGGTGGAAATTCCTCTTTTTCTTTGTTTTGATAAACCCGACTTCTGCTTTTAAAATGAACACACTAACATTAAGGTTTTCTAGTTGAACACACACAAGTAAACTAACAACCTTTCTGGTGTGAAGTATTAGTAGAGGCTGAAGAATACTCAAGAATATTTAGCCTCTACTAATACTTCACACTATATTTTAATAAACTATTTTACAAGTAGGCTTCATGGCAATCTCGGTTGATTCAGTCAGCTATAGGTTTGGCTGTGCTTTTGTCAAGGGTGTCACAGATGCGTGGCTTTTGCCTTTTATTGTCACTTCTGTGATTTGGCTTTTGTTCAAGGTGTCTAAGAAAGATGTTAGTTTACCTGTGTGTATGCATCAGAGATGAGTGATTAGAGCCTGTAGGAAAGGCTGTGGTAGAGTGCTAACTTCTCCAAACGTGGACTGCTGGAATTCATGATATGAAAGCCTTGTACCTCCAAAATTCCATCAATTCTGTAGGGTGCATAACTCCTAACTCCCATGCAACCGCTTTTTAACAGACGAACAACTGAATATTAACACAGTTTAATAATATACCAAAAACACAGTCAAACTATTTGAAATTTATTTATTAGGTGAATGTTGAATATTGAGATGAATCATCCCGTTTTCGAGAGGGTCCCAACAATGAGTTTAAGAAGGAGTATTTGGGCAATTTTTTTTTCCAGTTACTGGAAAGTTGCCTTTTTGGATGTCCAACACGCATGCACCCAGCCAGCCAGGAAAGGTCACTAGAGAGCTGCCAGACTAATGAGTTTAACTGGCTTGCCCACTATTTTTCCCTGGCAGAGCTGAGCCGGTTGTTCTCAGGCCAGTATGGACCCCCAGCTCACAGCCAGTCATGGCAAAACTGGGACTAGAGCAGGCAGTTCTGACACACGGCTGCAACACGATCCTGGCCTTCTATGCATGGGCCATTCTATGGTGGACATTCCCTCTATGGTTACACTTTAACTCAATGGTTCCAAACATCTAATATAAACAAATGGAACCACACATTTTCGCTGGGTAAACAGTGAAGTCTGTGTTCCTTCTGCCTTTCAGGCCCTGAAACAAAACCATTTTTCATCAGATTTTCCTTCTTTCCCTCCTTCTTTCTCATATGGCCACAGCAGAAATGCTTTGAGTGGCAGTGTGAGATGAATAGGCACCGTCGCGCTCCTAACCTTCGGTTTGAGTGGATTTCATATCTCTTCTGGTTCACCCTGAAATGAACCGGTTGGGAGATTAGATTTTGTTTTGAGATTTCCTGAGTGTTTAGTATGGAGGTGGCTTTGCTGGGGGTACTCTGAGGTAACTGTGGCTCTTACCTGCAACCTTATCTCGGTGAGATGAGACGCGCTTTAATTATCCTCTTAATTTAGGCGGGACGGCCAACGGGGGGCCAACCTGCCCTTATATGGGGGATCTTATCAGCGCAGTGATGGGAGAATAAAGGGAGAGAGAGAGGTAGAGAGAATGAAAAAGAGATGGAGATCGAAAGACAGACAAAGTGGTACAGAAAAGTTGAGAGAGAAGAAAAGAGGCAGACAAAGGGAGGGAGAGAAACAGACAGATGGAAATAGAGGCAGAGATGGAGCGAGAGGCAGGGACTGACAGACGGACAGACAGACAGCCAGACTTGGAGAAAACCAGGGATGCAGACAGACAGAGGGAGAGAAAGAACAATAGACAAACTGACAGATGGATTGAGGGAAAGACAAACAGATAGACAAAGGGAAGAGAAGTAGACAGGCAGAAAAATAAACAGGGAGATGAGTAGAGAGAAAAAAACAGGGAGACAGACATACAGAGGGAGATACAGACAGACAGACAGACAGACTGACAGAAGGTGAGCAGTAGAGACAAACAGACAGATAAGCAGGCAGGAAGGCAGACAGACAGACTGACAGAAGGTGAGCAGTAGAGACAAACAGACAGATAAGCAGGCAGGAAGGCAGACAGACAGACTGACAGAAGGTGAGCAGTAGAGACAAACAGACAGATAAGCAGGCAGGAAGGCAGACAGACAGACTGACAGAAGGTGAGCAGTAGAGACAAACAGACAGATAAGCAGGCAGGAAGGCAGACAGACAGACTGACAGAAGGTGAGCAGTAGAGACAAACAGACAGATAAGCAGGCAGGAAGGCAGACAGACAGACTGACAGAAGGCGAGCAGTAGAGACAGACAGATAGGCAGATAGGCAGGCTGGCAGACAGACAGACAGACAGACTGACAGAAGGAGAGCGATGTGATTAACACAGTGCGCTCTCTGACACACCATGCATGACTAGCCAAGACTGGAGCTGTCAGCTCCTTCATTAAACCACCTCTCTCTGACTCTCGCTCCCTCGCCCAAGCGAATGACAGGTAAACACGCTGATGAAATGTAAACCCACCTTACGACAACAAACAAACAAGGAGGGGCACGCCATCAAACAGTTGCGACCCACGGCTTTGGGAGCGCAGGTTACTCAAATACATTGTTACAAAAGTGTGTAACTCTGAGGGGGCAGCTGGGTGTGTCGGAGGTGGACCGATGAAGCAGAGAGGTATATATGGGTCTGACAGACGCAGGTGCGGGAGAGAGAGCCGGCGTAATTCAGCGCTCTGAAGGAACTCACAGTGTGTTTACATTCGTCTCACACTGAGACCCGCCCTGTTTGTTTGGCCGCAGCTCAGAGAAATAGGCGTTAATGAAAAACCTGACACTTCCCCTGTTTACACAGCAGAGTGGCCCAATAAACTCAGAGCCTAATGACAGTGACACACACACACACACACGTACAAGCATATACACTCACACACTCGCACACACACACACACTCACAGTCACACACATGCACACACTCACACGCACACACTCTCATACACACTCTCTCTCACACACACACACACACACTCATTCACTCACACACACAGACATGCAAACACATGCACACATACATACACATGCATGCACACAAGCACTTATGTTTGCACATGTACACTTATACTTATGTACAAACATACAAGCACTTAACACACACATACACATACAGAAACTCATTGAAACACGCACACACACTCAAAGTGGAATCCAAATGACCCTGTCCATGTTATTGAATTACACATGCCTCCTCTTTCGCCCCTCTCCGGGAATCGCTAATATAAACAGCGCCAAACCGGGGCCTTGTTTGTTTCTTATTAACAAGTCGGCACGGCTCAGCCGGCTCTCGCGAAAAATTCAAATGAGGAAGCGCCAGAGGGGACCCCGTGCTCGTCTGCTCAGCTCCGCGCGGCTTGTTTGGCGTGAGGCACGTGGCATGTGGCGCAGTGCGGTGCGTTCGCCGCCAAACGTACGCTCGCTCCCGCTGTGGTTTGGGACCCGTCAAATCACTGGCCCCCTCTGCCCAAACCAACCACGTGATCCCTCCCCTTTCCTCACACCGGCTGCAGATGGCATGGCGCCCAGCCCCCCAATCCCTGCCCCCTGCCCTCCACCCCCCCCCACACGCTGAGAGCCCATTAAATTATTAAGCCTCTCATTAGGACACCAGCGCAGGCAGCGCAAATAGCCACTTGGCCTGGCAGTAAAAAAAGAAAAGAAAGTAAAAAAGGATGAGACTAAAAGAGAACAAAGAGAACAAACAAGAGAAGCACTCTCTCACACTCCCTCTCTCCCTCCCTTTCTTTCTTTATTACTTTCTTTCGCTCTTTCTCTCTCTCCCTCTCTTCATCCCTCTGTCTTTGTCTCTCACTCTTTTCTCTGCCTCTCTCTCTCCCTTCCTCTCTGTCCTCCCCCTCCCTCTCTTTATCTGTCCCTCTCTCGCTCCGCTCCTGTCTCTTTGTCTCTCCCTCCCTCCCTTTCTCCCTCCCTCCCCGAGCCTTTGCGTTGGGCCTGGCCGCAGAGGAAGGCAGAAAAGCGCTGAGCGTGCTTGACATTTTCGCCCAATCCTCCAGAGCCCGCGAGTCTTTATTCCACGCCAGCGTTTGCAGTCAAATGAAATATTTATCATGTGAAACAGGCCCCGGGATGCAGGCTGACATATTTAAGCGGCAACTTCCTCATCAACACCAGAAAGCAAAAAAAAAACAAAGCGGGGGACACGTTTTAATTATTATTATTAGTAGTATTATTATGCATTGTTATTATTTCCCCCTTTTATTTTGTTTAGATTGCTGTGTGTTTGCACGTTTGTGAAGGCCTGTGTCAGGTTATGAATTATGGATTATGAATCACGCAGGAACTATGACCACCTGCAGTTCACTGGCACAGGAAACCCCGCCCCCATGTGCTGATTGACCAGTCACCAGCCGCCCCCGCAGGTCAAAGCTTGGCTGGTGGACACTCACATTCCCACTCACACTCACACTCACACTCACACTCACATGAGTTAATTTAGCCACTGCCACTTTATGGCAAATAAAGCAAATAGCACAAATAAAAATAAAAAATCCACTGTTGCCCCAAATTAGTGCTGGAACGAGGAACAGCGGAGGTGGTTAGCCACAGAATCTCTCTCCTCAGGCGTGTAGCTTTGAGCCTGACAAACTGATTGGTGTGGCCGCGGATGTGTTTGGTGTCATTTCATTAAGCGGTTAGCTTTTATAATACCCTGCTACTGTAGCTGAATAATCCTTCCGGCTTTTAGGGAAACACACTTAGGTTTCACAGTATCCAGACAATTATGAGTCTTAAAAAGTGTGGATTATTTGTATATTTATTATGGAAGAACCACCAGAGGGTTTTTCAGCTCTGAATGGCTACTTCAAATTAGACTCCCGCCCACACAAGACCGTGATTAGTCAAAGGTGGTAACTGGCTATTTATTTATTACCAAATAACCTTCCTCAGGGTGGGTGGAGTTAGGCCATGACGGAGAAAGTAGTTTGTATGAACAGAGTTATGATGTCATAATCATAACCCTGACAACTGGGGCTACTGAGGGATGTCACTGTAGCAGCCGTTGTCTACATGGTGATTTAAATGTTCTCATGAAAAGATTCTCAACTCAACATGAGAGATTTCTAATAGCCTGATTGGAGATTTCTCATCTCCACTCCTTCAGGGGACTCCTCCACCGGGGCAGTATTGTTAGTGTAGGCAAGCCGTGCTGGAAAGATCTTTTGGTTCTGGAGAGTCACAAAGGTTGCACACAGCGATAGTGAAAGGTTTGTTTCCTTCGCTCCTGGTCTTTCTTCTCTCGAGAGCTTGTCGGATACATGTTTTTTTTTAGAATGCGGCTTATGAGAAGGGAAAAATGCCCTGATTATCCGTTCTCTCTGCACCCCCTGTGTTATCGAGGCTGTTCTAATGGAGACAGCAGATCCGAACTGCCTTTCCTGTTGCTCTGGGTTACCTGGCCCCTGCTGTGGCTGGCGGCCATTATAGAGAGGGCTTTGACTGAAGAGGCCTGGTGTCGCTCCCCACTCGAAATGAATGGATGTTATTACATGAAGCAAAACTTCCATTTGCCCTCATTTAAGGGACATCCTTCAGACCAGATCAGATCAGATCCAGGACTGAATCTGTGCTCATTACCCTGCAAAGCTTTGCAGTTATCAGTTTAAATGTGATAAAAGCTAAGATCAAGTCTCATGTCAACATGTGTACACACAGTTTGAGTTGACCCAAAAAGAGGTAGCATCGTAAAGCTGAGATTTATAAATGTAATATCCCATAATTTCTTCATAGTCTGTAGCCTATAAATATGTATCATGCATATATGTTTATCATATTCTGTCTTTAGGCCTCGGTATTTAAGCCATTCAGGATATCCATGGTCATCAGACACATTAATCAAACATAGTCTGTCAGAGTGATCAGCTGCCAAAGATGACTTTATTCACACGCATGTTTGAAATTAAAGAACGTTCTTCATGAATCGCATGTGAGACTCGCCGCGAGGTAGTTTCACCGTTTGAACGCACGCTCCCTTTTTTGGTAAATATTGAAAATCGAGGGACAGGATGAGCCCAGATGCCCCCGGTCGATCTGAAGTGAGGGCACGCTCTGCCTCCCGGCCAAACGGCGGCTCCATCACTGTATCTATATTAAAAATATATATTAAACAGCACGCTTATGCGTGTGCTACCATCTGATATCGGCCCTGATCAATCACTTGTCATCTTTTATTAAAACAGCTCCTGATGTTTTGATTCCCTACTCCACTGAAAGCACGGTGCTGCATTTCCCTAGCTCGGCTCTCAATATAACTTCTTGCTGGGCTATATATGGAAGCTACAAAGTATACGGTGTTGTTCTTATATATGCTCAGTGCTTCTTCCTGCCTGTGCAGTTGACAGATTTGTCTGTGGCTGTGACTGTGTTTCTGTTTCTCCTCTGCTGCTGCGTTTTTATCTTCGGATGAGAGCGTCTGCTTAAAGCGTGTGGGCTCTATTTTCATTCTCCTCAGTTGCCATGCGGCGGTCAAACTTTAGCACGTTACCCTGAGCTGTGCTAAACCACGTGTGGCGTCAGCTTCACACAAGCAGAATGCCTCGGCTTCTCAGCTGCGATGGTTGTTTTCCAAACTGCTATAAAATGAAAGAGTGTCCTGATGCACAAATATATGAGGTTTTCAAATAAAATAAATAGTAATAAAATAAAACCAGGCTTTTGATTCAAGATGGTATTTTTGTATCAATATGCCACACATTTAGACTGTAAAAACAGAGCCCTCATTGTAAATAAATATAGATCTAGATAAATAAACATATATATATATATATAAACAGATGCAAAGGGTGCTGGACCTCGCTGTGATGTTTAACCTTTCTGACCTTTCTGTTCCCACAGACAAGGCGCCACACTTCTCGCGTTTGGGGGATGTGGAGGTGAACGCAGGCCAGAACGCCACTTTCCAGTGTGTGGCATCGGGGCGGGCCTCAGAGACAGAGAAATTCCTGCTGGAGGTGAGGGGGCGTGGCCTTATTGGGCAGGGGGTTTGTCTGTGTTAGACAAACGTGTGGCTTTACTTTATGGGGGCGTATCTGTATTAGCTGGGGGTGGGGCCTTCTTGGGCAGGGGTGTGCCTAAATTTGCTGAGTTGATGTCCAAGTGGGTGAGGGCAAGTCTGCATAATCAGGGGTTGTGACCTTATCAGGTGGGTGTGCCTTTAATTGGGTGTAGGTGTGTCTGTACTAGCAGGGGGTGTGGCCTATTTTGTGGGAGACAGGAGGCATTATTTAAGCTGGGTCTATATTACATTGAGAAGTGGGGCTGAACTAGGACGGGGGTGAAGCTTGTTTTTTCTGGGGGTGGGGGCTCTATTTTTTTTTTTTTGCTGTGCTTGAGTGTGGGAGTTGCGTGATTGTTGGGGGTTTGTTTTGATTTTGGGGTGCTTTTGGGTGGTGGTTGAGGGTTTGAATGAGGTGAGATGGGGTTATTTTGTCCCCTGTGTTGTGTGGGTGGAATTAAAGTCAAGCCAAATTTATTGCCAGTTCGCAAGTATTAATAATAAACACAGATTAGAATGTATTATTTGCAGAGCTGATAAAAAAAGAAAGATGGAAACGTTTGTGTGAAGGCTCTGTGTCTGCCTGGGATGGAGGGCGATAAACGAGTTTAAATAAAGGTGTTTAAATATAGGAGACTACATAACACAGGTGCTTACCTGGGCCTTAAGGAACGCACAAAGTACAGCCTGCAGTCTCATGCTTCACACGTGGAAAGGTCACATGATACCAGACCATCACGAACAATAACGCTTTATAGATCACACCATACCACACAATAACACTTTATAGATCACACCATACCACACAATAACGCTTTATAGATCAAACCATACCATACAATAACGCTTTATAGATCACACCATACCATACAATAACGCTCTATAGATCACACCATACAACACAACAACACTTTATAGATGACACCGTACCATACAATAACACTTTATAGATCACACCATACCATACAATAACGCTTTATAGATCAAACCATACCATACAATAACGCTTTATAGATCACACCATACCACACAATAACACTTTATAGATCACACCATACCACACAATAACGCTTTATAGATCAAACCATACCATACAATAACGCTTTATAGATCACACCATACTATACAATAACAGTTTATAAATCACACCATACCATACAATAACACTTTATAAATCACACCATACCACACAATAACTCTTTATAGATCACACCATACCACACAATAACACTTTATAGATCACACCATACCATACAATAACACTTTATAAATCACACCATACCACACAATAACTCTTTATAGATCACACCATACCACACAATAACACTTTATAGATCACACCATACTATACAATAACACTTTACAGATCACACCATACCATACAATAACACTTTATAAATCACACCATACCATACAATAACACTTTATAAATCACACCATACCACACAATAACTCTTTATAGATCACACCATACCATACAATAACATTTTATAGATCACACCGTACCACACAACAATGCTTCAGAGATTATACCCCTGCACTGGTCATGTGACTCTCTTTTTTTGGAGTGAACAGTAAGGGAACTCCATGAGTGTACATCAGACTCCATACTGACTGCACCTCAGTACCCTGCGAATCAGAGAGCATCTGTGCAGTTCTCCTTTTCACCAGACAGCCCGTGTGAAATACATTTAATCTCCCGCTAGTCTCTGGCTCTGAAATCCCCCCTCACCCTTTGGAGCGAAGCTCAGTTTATCCCCTCGCAGAGGAAGCTTCCCAGCTGCAAGCTAACATTCTCATGGCCTTTCTGCACATCCACGCTTAGCTCCGATGACAGACATGTTTGTAGGCACTGACAATTACTGATTTCTTACTCTAAAGACATAGAAATAACTGTACAGCGATGAGTGTGTGAGAGAGAGTGTGTGTGTGAGTGTAGTTGTTCATATATGTGTGTATATGTGTGTGCGAGACAGAGAGATTTTATGTGTGTGTGTAAGAGAGAGAGTGTGTGTGTCAGTGTAGTTGTTCATATACGTGTGTATATGTGTATGTGTGAGACAGAGACAGAGAGATTGTGTGTGTGAGAGAGAGAGTGTGTGTGTGTCAGTGTAATTGTTCAAATATGTATGTGTTTATATGTATATGTGTGTGTGTGAGACAGAGACAGAGAAATTGTGTGTGCGTTTGTGTGTGAGTGTGACAGTTTGTGTGTGTGTGTGTGTGTGAGTGTGACAGGTGTGTGTGTGTGTGTGTGTGTGTGAGTGTGTGTGTGTGTGTTTGTGTGTGAGTGTGACAGGGTGTGTGTGTGTTTGCGTGTGAGTGTGACAGTGTGTGTGTGTGTGTGTGTGTGAGTGTGTGTGTGAGTGTGTGTGTGAGTGTGTGTTGTGGTGTGTGTGAGTGTGACAGGGTGTGTGTGTGTGTGTGTGTGTGAGTGTGTGTGTGTGTGTGTGTGTGTGGTGTGGTGTGTGAGAGTGTTTGTGTGTGTATGTTTGTAGTGTGTGTGTGTGTGTGTGTGCGTGTGTGTGTGTGTGTGTGTGTGTGTGTGTGTGCGTGTGTGTGTTGTGTTGTGTGTGTGTGTGTGTGTGTGTGTGGTGTGTGTGTGTGTGTGTGTGACAGGGTGTGTGTGTGTGTTAGTGTGTGTGTGTGTGTGTGTGTGTGAGACTTCATTGATCAGGATCATGGGGTGTAAGGCAGGTCTAGGCCCATGCTGAGAGCATGTTGCTATTCTGTCTCAGGCCCTACTCCTGCTCTTCCCCAGCTCACCAGGAAGCCGTGTGAAAAATCGAACCTGCTCTTAGCGCTTGCCTCTGAAATTTTCTCTCGCCTTTCTGTGTAGGGAGGATTGGAGGGGACCAGCGTCTGAATCTGAAATGAGTTTACACCAAAAATCTTAAGTCTTAAATTGGTAAAATACATTAGAGAAGGAGAGAGTTAGAAGAGAGGGAGAGAGAGAGAGACACAACATTCTCCAGCCCCCTCGAGCTCTGGCATCTAAGTGGCTTTGAAATGACAGCGGCAGAAATAAAAGGCCGTTTGCAAATGAGGTTTTCGGTACAAGTGGATCGTTGTGTTTTCAAACATCTCTTTTCATGTGCGCATGGCTGTTTTATATGTAGATTTGTGCTTTCAAGATCAAAAAAGGTCACCAATGTCTGTGTTTCTAGAAAATAAGTAACATTTTATTTATTTATATATTTGTGTTTTCATGCTGACATTTACACTGGCCAAATTAAGGCAAGAAAAGGCAACAAAGTGAAAACGTGGACAGCATTCTGCAGTGTTTCCATGCTGGTCATGTGCCTGTCAGCTCCCACCCAAACCACCTGATCTGTGCCCAGGTATTATCACTGACAATCGCACAGCTGAGTGAGCGTAGAGTGAGGTATCACCCCCCGTTGGAACATACGAGCACATAAGGACAGACCAGCTCGGCTCCTCATGCACCTGCAGTCTATACTGCAACCAGCACTGCAACAAGCCTGGGCTTGAACACTCCACTTCTTCACCTGGCGAGCTGTTCCTTGCACTGAGGACTCTGTGACAATAATCAACAAATGCAACCATGTATGTCACAGAACTCGGTGACAGAATCATTTGAACCGATGAAAAGACATTACATTTCATAAAAAGACACAACGATTGGTTCAGCTCCACTCACTCTTGCATCATAATACCTCAGTCTGCCATCACAATGAAAAGAAAGGGGAGAAACAGCGAGCTGGGCCCACTGCTTGGTTTTTCTCCTTTCCTTTTTTGAGTGCCGTCCTTTAGAGTGCTTTATGAAGTTACAGAGGCACTGCACCTTTCTGCAGGTGTAAGATGAGCAAGACTGCTTTAGGATTCAAACCCGCAGAGCAAAAGAAATGATTAACCAGCTGAGCTAGAGACACCTCCAACAGGTGATGTCTGTAGTGAGAGAGACAGAAAGAGAGAGAGAGAGAGAGAGAGAGAGAGACCTCCAACAGGTGATGTCTGTAGTGAGAGAGAGAGAGAGAGAGAGAGAGAGAGAGAGACACCTCCAACAGGTGATGTCTGTAGAGAGAGAGAGAGAGAGAAAGAGAGAGAGAGACCTCCAACAGGTGATGTCTGTAGAGAGAGAGAGAGAGAGAGAGAGAGAGAGAGACACCTCCTGCAGATGGGTATTTGTTTAAGGCAGTCACACGGTCACTAATGTCTATGAGCTCAATAGTTGAGGATGATTTTAAAATGAACACCCGCACAACGTACCGGTGTTGGGCCAGCGGAAAAGCAGTGTCACTCAATCTTACTCTTATTTAAAATAACTTTTTTCAATTACAAATATGCCATTAACAGTTTTAAATATGTAGTAACTGTTTTATTGAAGCAGTAAGGTACCTGTGGTTGTGCTGAATGGTGAATAAAATCAGGGATAAAGGAGCCGCTGGGATGTGATTCTGTGTGAGTTTTCCTGAATCATTCATTGCTGAACATTCTCCCCTGCTATTAGCCGTTGCTCAGAGCGAAAGCTGCTAATGTGTGTGTGCTTTATTACATACACACGCTCTCTGATTAATCACGGAAAGAAAATCAATGAAAATCACATCCCTGTTAGAGTGTCCAGGCCACAGGGCCCAGACTAGGTTTGGAGACTACAGTTTACCTGCTGATCTCCTCTGTAAACTCCTCACCTGTCTTACCTGTGTTACCTGTCACCTGATCACCATCCTCACCAAGACCTCTTATCCATCTCAGCCCCGCCGTTTTCATTTCAACCGAAGCGCTGACATCATCAAACACGGAATGCTGATGATGTAACATCTGGAGGAAGGGCGGGGTGGGGTGTAAGGCTGTCATGGCTACCGGGCTGTCATGGTGACGGCGGGTGAAAGCGGAGACGCCAGCGCTCGCGAGGCAGTGCTCGGGCTCTGTGTTTGTTTGCTTTCTCCCTGTCACAATAGACGCGTCTCCCCAGCAGCTCAGTCCCAGTGCCTCTGCCGATCGGCAGGGACTCGCGATGACTCACCCGAGACTCATGGCCCGTCCCTCTGCGCCATCACTCTTAATCAGTCCCGCCGTGCTGTTTTCATGGTACTCTCCGGGTTTTTCAGTGGGTTCATGGCCTGACCTCTGTGCTCCTCTCACTTCCCTCTGCCCGTCCGCCCACCCTCCTGCCTCTCTCCCTTTCTGTCATTCCTGTCATTGCCTTTTACCCAGAGTTCCTTTTTAATTGCTGGTGAGGAGGTAAAAAAAAAAAAAACTGGCTGGTGACAATATAATTTGCACAGTTTTTATGAAAACAGAGGCAAAGCACAAAACAGAACAAACAAAAGGAGAACAAAGAGATCCTGTGCGATAAAGAAGGGAAAGCTGTGGTTAAGGTTTGTTTTTAGCTCTTTTTATTGTTGTCTGTACGAGCCCCTTGGGTCTCCCTGACCCCAGCTCGCAGAGCTTTGTTTGTTTGTTTTGTTGTTTCGTTTGGTGGTCAGAGGCAGAGGATAAGCAAACATATTCGCGTGACCGTCAGAGACAATAGGGCCACGCCATGTCAGGCCAGACCACCACCGTCAACCCCAGCCTGCTCATCCCAACGCCCATCCTGCATGGGAAAGGCTATCTTTAAAGGTGGGGTTTTTGCCACCGGCCTTTTGGCCATCCTGCATGGGAAAGGCGATCTTTAAAGGTGGGGTTTTTTTAAAGGTGGGGTTTTTGCCACCGGCCTTTTGCTTCACTGCTGAACCATTATCATCTGCCGATGAGGGCAAAACGCTGCGCTCAAGTGCTGACGACATTCTCAATTCCCCTGCATCTGACACATCTGAGGTGTGGGATTGCAGGAAAGGTGATGGAGAACACTGCCCCTGTTAGGCTGTAGTGTTAAGACCCACGCTTTGCTGAAATTGGTGGTTATTGGCTTATGAAGGTGGGGGTTATTTTAGTGTGGGGGTGCACACTAGGTGCAGAAACAGCCTTTGGTTTACATTTTCCCCTCACATTTCTTTTGTGTGCTTTCCTAGAGATAAATCACCTCCGGATGTGTTTTCAAGCTTCCAGCCACGACCAGATCTAAATATTTCTGCAGCTTCTGTTTTTAAAAATATATTTTATCTGAATGATGGCTACAGCTTAGCCAGCATGGTGATAAGGTCTTTACTGTGTGCGCAAAGCTTATCCCGCCTACCTGAGCTTAGCGCTGCGCTCTTCAGGCCTGCCGTGGGATGCGCTATCCTCCGTTACCGCACTGAGAGGCTTCTCGTAGTGCACTGTACCCCACTGCCACCCAATCACCAGCCAGAACATCTTCTCTCTCTCTCTCCCTCTCTCTCTCTTTCAGTCTATCCTCTTTCCCTTTCATTTGTGTTGTTTATATTCTCCATTTTCTGTGTGTATTTTTTCCACTTACTCTCCACTTTTTCATCTTGTACTCTCGATCAGAGACAGAGAGAATGAGAGGATAGATTGTGAACATGAAGCTTGAGTGAGTGAATGAAGGTGCGGGACTGCGTATGTAAGGTAATGGTGAGTGAGTGAGTGAGTGAGTGAGTGAGTGAGTGAGTGAGTGAGAGTGGCTGAATGAATGGGTCACATCTGCAAGGCAGATCTGCTTTGTCACTAGACAAGATGAGTGTGTGTCCATTTGTGTAAGAGAGAGAGAAAGTGTGTGTGTGTGTGTGTCTGTGCGCATATGTGTACGAGGTTAGAGTATGTTTGTGTGTTTATATGAGAAGGAGAGTGTGTGTGCATGTGTGTGTGTGTGTGTGTGTGTGAGAGAGAAGTGCTGTGTAGACATGACTCCTGCTAACTGTGTGTGTATGTCTGTGTTAGGTATAGTAGAGGCATGACTCCCGCTAACTCTACTGTGTGTCTGTGTATGTGTGTGTATATGTGTGCATCCCTCTCAGAGGCACAGTGGGGACCTGTCTCTCGCTAACTCTGTGTGTGTGTTTGTGTGTGTGTGTGGGTGTCCCTCTCAGAGGCACAGTGGAGACCTGTCTCCCGCTAACTCTTGTGTGTGTGTGTGTGTGTGTCCCTCAAAGGCACAGTGGAGACCTGTCTCCTGCTAACTGTGTGTGTGTGTGTGTGTGTGTGTCCCTCTCAGAGGCACAGTGGATACCTGTCTCCCGCTAACTCTACTGTGTGTGTGTGTGTGTGTCCCTCTCAGAGGCACAGTGGATACCTGTCTCCCGCTAACTCTACTGTGTGTGTGTGTGTGTGTGTGTCCCTCTCAGAGGCACAGTGGAGACCTGTCTCCCGCTAACTCAGTGAAGCACCTGAGCCACAGGCGGTTTGTGGCCAGCTTCCAGCTGGAGGCAGTGACGCGCAGTGAGCAGGACCTGTACCGCTGCGTCACGCAGTCCTCCCGCGGCTCCGGCGTCTCCAACTTCGCAGAGCTCATCGTCAAAGGTGAGCCGTCGCCCTTCACATGCCCTTAATCAAAGGTGATTGGTTTCCGGGTTTTCCTGGGTCAAAGGTCATGGATACCCACCTAGTCATACAAGCATGCAAACACATACACACAAACAAACACACACACACACACACACACACACGGTAACACAGTTTCCACTATGTCACCTCTGTGTTTTTGGGAGGGTGACGGTACAGTTGCTGGTGAGTGCATCAGACATCAGGCCAAGGACGTTGTGGGAGTGAAGCCCGGTGCAGTGTGGATTGAACCAGTGAGGTCCCCCACCCCGCCACCGGCACTGTAACAATGAAGGTCAAACAGAGCTCCAGTTCCATTTAAATGCAGAGAAAAACTGAATACGGAGAGAAAAATTAAATGGTTTAATATCACAAAACACTCCACAGTAAATGACAGAAGATTACGCTTAATTGAAGCATAAATTAATGCTCTGTTCTGTTGAAGTACTTGTCTTAAGGCCTTGATTAAGAGAAATGAGGTTCTCTCACTGATGGGTGAGTGGTGTTATTTAATGGGAAGTTGGAGTCTACATCCTGCGATGGAAATTAATCTGAACCTCAGTCTGCCCTTACCCAAAGCTCTTCTCAAACTACTTTAAATGCCGAAAGAAAAAAAAAAAAAACAGAAAAAAAGCTAAAAAAACTGACTGAGACTGGAAGAGGCAGGTTTCATTGTCGGATTGTTATATATTATATATATATATATTATGAGGGAATGCAGAATATTTAACTTTTAATTAATGCCACCATGAAATAAATCATTTGTCAGAAGCAGACAAAAATTTCACTGCTCAAAGTTCATAAAAAAGAAAAAAACTCAGTAACACTTATACTTATGCAAATATTTATAGATGGTGAACTACATTAATTATGAATGTATTATGTATTAATGTAGAACGTGAATATTGTACACCTGTAAAAATTAGGTATACCTGTGCAAGTCAGGGCTCTTGACAGGATACCAGGCAAGAATAATAAAAAAACATTCCACTTCCTGCTGCCTTGTCCCAGGACCAATCACATCTCAGATCATAAGTGACATCATCATTGCAGTGGGTATGGCACTGATCAATGGGTCTAGAATACAGGGGAAATTAAAAACTGACCATGGTGCACGCTTTCTGGCTTAACCTCAGTGGCTCCTTCTTGGTATTACCAGGAGGTGTATGCAGACAGTATCAACCAATCACAGCCAGTGTTGTTCTATGGGCTTTAAACAACATGCTCAGTGATTAGTGGAAAACCTAGCCAGGAAGTGACATCACAGGATGGAGGCCACCATTCCATCTTGGCCCAAACTCATCTTACAGAGAAGGGCACACAAGAGTGAAATGAGGACAGTGAGGAGGAAATCTAATTTAACACGCCTCCCGCCCTCTCTCCCTCCCCACCTCTACCCAAACCTCTCTCCTCAAAGCCAGATGAGAGGAGAATACTTTACAATTCAGTCCCCATTCTAATCCCATTGACAAATGTAGCATCACGGATTATATTGCCTTTGGTGATAAAGGCCTGCTTGGAGCGCGGAAAAACACGGGCCCAGCGAGGGCGTAAGCCACAGATGTCACGGCGACGGATGTCCAATCTCGTGCGGCGCTCCATTGATGCCGCTGTTTTACCACCAAGGGGGCGAGAGATAGAGAGTAAGAGAGCGAGAAGGAGAGGGAAATGGTGGAAGTTCTGTTGTCTGGTGAGGCTTTCTTCCAGAGAGCGGTGAAATACGTGACACGCGTGTAACGCGCTTTCTCATTTTTTTCTGTTTCTAATGCGCTGACACGTTCAGCATCCATAGGGCTTACAGGCTGCGTGTCAGCAAAGAAAATTCCGGAATGGCAGCTTTTTGATTAGGCAGGAGGTCGGTGTCGATGTGGAACACAAGGAGAAGCTCTGTGGGTCTCGTGCTCACTGGACATTTTTCCTCTCATTTTATTTATTTTTTGATTTTTTGACAGGTGCAGAAAAACAGGTTGAAATATGCCGCTGTGGTTTGGATTCGATTTTATTTCAGTGCAGCCAGTTTGGGGAAACAATGAAAATTCCAAAAAATGTCCTCAATGCGTTCTGTGACGATTTTGAAATTAATGAATAAAAATGTAAAATTTTCAAATAATTTTGTTCTTAAAAACCAAAACACTGTGGCGATGCTGGGCCAGCCCCCTGCAAGGAGGTCTCCGTGGGGATCGCCATGGCGAAGACATTAACGAACCTCTTCGCCAGACCTCCCGCGGTAATGAGGGACTAATCAGCCTTTTAATTGTGTTGATCAACTCATTTCACAGAGCTCTGTTCCTCACACGCACCGCTGATTATGGGAATTTACACACCCACTTCTGATCTGGGCCAAAACACACGCACGCACACATACACGCACGCACACACGCACACGCACGCACGCACGCACACACTCACACACACACACACGCACACACTCACACGCACGCACGCACGCACACGCACACACACACATGCACGCACGGATCTCTGGGATATAGTGTACCCTGATATATACCAATGGCCAGAGGGTAGCAGTTTAAACTCAGAGTGCACAGTGGGTTTGCTTTCAGGAGATGAGTCACTGTAAGATGCTGCCATGGCGACAGTGTGTGGACAGTGCTCTGACTCCCAGCTGTCTAATAGATCCTTGAAATTGCAGAACTCTGTACATGACGCTAATGGAAAAACATATCAAAACAAACCAGACTTTATCTCTCATATGGATATAGCAAATTAGTAAAGGTAATTTTAAGTACATTAAGAACTGGATTGTCTGTTTTTTTTTCTTGTTTTTCAATTTATTACATTAACATTTCTTTGAATTAATAGAAACATATATCTGAATTAATTAATTTAAATTAAAATGGAATCCAGTTAGCAAAACATTTTGTCAAAGACCCTGAAGCAAAAGGTTAGTTTAACCTCTGTAGTGTTCCCTCAGTGACAAAAATGTAACATTTTTTCCATTAGTACTGTATTCCTTTGTGTAATTAAATGTATTGTTGAAGGATGTACAGATGAAGTTTCACCATGCCCAGTAGAGTGGATCTAATCTCAACTGTCACTCAGTTTGAATCGTCAAAAGTCATTGGTCCATATCACTGAATCACTGACACTACGGTACTGCAGTAACTCCTTCCAGCAGAATTTTAGGTTGTGGGTGGGGCAGGGGTTGGGGTGGTGGTTGAGTTAACTGAAAAAATACATTAATGTGAAAATATGCGTACATGTCAATGTTCAAAGACAAGGGTTTTTTTAGCTCATGTGCAGATTGAAATAAAAAATTAACAAAAACCAGATTGCAAGCAGCAAAAACCGACAAAAGCTGTTTTGTAAAAAGTGAACTGCAAAAATGGGACAATATGAATAACCTAAAAATTGACACTTTTTTGACACTGAGGGGAGAGAGATGAGTGGGAAAGAACTCCGTAGTTTGGGAGAACTCATGATTATATAGTTGAGGAAATCTTAATAGGGACAGTCTCTGGTACATCCTGGCGAAAATGTGGTCCAGGATTTGACCCTATAACCCTTTGCATCATGGCTTGAGGGTCAACATCTGAGGTGGGTGTGAGATACCGTAGTCCTGGAATCCAAGAGTCGTTTCTGGCTTATGTTACACTGGAGCTATTTATCACAGTGTGATCAAATATTAAGAGCCTGATGCTGAATTTTTAAGGTATGAGTGGTGAAATTCTACTTCAACCTCCAGCATCACATCGGTCACATGCATTCAACTAAGTCAAAATTAATAAGATTATCTGTCTGGAGGTCTGAATGGAACAGAAACCTGAAACCTGTTTCACTCCAGGATCAGGGTTTTATAATCCACATTTAATGTTTTACAGCTTAATTTTTTACAGCTGAGCTCCATACACAAAGCACTTTTACAACACCCCCCCCCCCCCCCCCCCCGCCTTTGTAGGCAGGTTTTTGTTCCAGGCATAATTGCATAATTGAAAGTGTTGAATCGTAACGAGCTGTTAATTGTTCTAAATTAGATGCTATTAAGACGTATCGAATGATGGTTTAACCTCTTGTTTAAGGCCTCATGGTGCCACGCCACCAGGAGAGTCCGTCTTTATCACTCCACCAAGAGTTTTTACTGAGTCAGGTCAGGTCCCGCTAACAGGCGCCAATGCTTTCGTTTAACTGAGATGTGCTATATTTACATCCACATTTCCGGCGTTTAGCAGGTGCTGTTATCAACAGCGACTGATACAGTGGACATTCCTCACACACTGCCTGTTTATGCAGCCGGACGTTTACTGTAGCAATTTACAATTTAGTGCCTCTAGGGTACGATAGCAGTTCTACCTGAAAATTGTGCATGCAACCTTTACAAGACCAGTGCCTTAAATGGTACGCTACACCGCAGGCCAGGCAAACAGCAGCTGCTCCTGTGAAGAGAGGCCACAAAAACTGATCAAATTATAGACTGACAGGTGAGATGGGCAAAGACTGACAGGTGAGATGGGGCAAAGACTGACAGGTGAGATGGGGCAAAGACTGACAGGTGAGATGGGGCAAAGAATGACAGGTGAGACGGGGCAAAGACTGACATGTGAGACGGGGCAAAGACTGACAGGTGAGACGGGGCAAAGACTGACAGGTGAGACGGGGCAAAGACTGACAGGTGAGATGGGGCAAAGACTGACAGGTGAGACGGGGCAAAGACTGACAGGTGAGACGAGGCAAAGACTGACAGGTGAGATGGGGCAAAGACGCGAATGTGCAAAGATCCGTCAGCTGATGTAACTGATTGTGTAATAATGAGTGGGCTGAAGTGATCCAGAAAGCGGTGCGCTCCCATGAGAATACGGTCCCTCTCCAAGGCTGATCTCAAGCATATGAATGGCTTTGAAAATGTTCTGTTAAATGTAGAATGAATAATAATAAATCAAAGCAAAAATGGAAATTAAAAGAAGGTACCTAAAATAAAATTACATAGACAAAGGCTAGATTTCAGTCTGGTCTCTTGGAGGGAATATTCGAGTCAGATCCTTACATCCTGCGGTGATCAGATTTTTATTACAAAATTAAGTGAACAGGCTGGCCTTTTGTCCCTTCCAGTACCCCCC
>JAFBMS010002711.1:0-25400 GCA_019788955.1 Albula glossodonta | reverse complement strand
TTTTGTACATGGGAGTCCAGGTTTTTTATGCCATGATCTCTCTATATGTGACTGACCTGTTTGAGGCAGAAAGCAGGGAGCTCAACAAAAGATGTGTTAGGCTGGTTTTGTTTTCACCATGTCCAGTCACAAGGATTGTGCCATGCAACACAATTAAGAATTTATCTTGTGATAAATTCTTAATAAATAAAATCCCCCCCCCCCCCCCCCCCACCCACATACTTGACTTGTTTATATCCATACAACAGGGACAATTTATGCTGCAGGCTATATGAGTCCTTGCTGTGGATGGATGTAAGGAATATTAAAAAATGCGGACTGAGTATACAGTATTTTTGAAAGCTATGGATAATTGTACACAGTGTTAATGCATCAGGTAAGAAACTTGCATTTAGACATGTTATATGGAACCTCCCCGGATTATTCTCAGAGCCCCACAGAGATTATCTGTCCCTTTTAGCGCTGTCCTTCTGGATCGCTGTCTGTGTACAACCACTCTTGAACAAAGAGCTCCTGGCCCTGTAAATCTTTCGATTTTTATTGAGAGCGGTTTTTAAACGTCTCTACAGTGTTTCTGTACATTTTGTCCGTGGATAGAACATACTAAAGTTCTGAAGAGGTTTCTCCTCTTATTTTGCTATTTTAAATGTCACTTGGCATGAAGCACTTGATTCAATGCTGGCAAACAGATAGTAAACTGGCATTGATTTTTTTTTTTGGGAGTAGATGGGTTTTGGCCACAGTGTTTTTTCTGAGCCTCTTGTGGAGAGACAATATCTTAAGGTGGTTTTCATATTGATCCAGACTTGTTTGATTCATAACTCACAGGAATTAAATATCTTTAGCTATCAAACATATCTACTTGTCAGTGCAGCTACAGAGTAAGAGGTGGGAGGTGGGATAGTTTGAAATTATGAGGAGATGACTGGCATACTCACAACATGACTAATTTATTTCAAATGAACATAGTTTTAAAAGGCTTCAAGAGTGGCATGTGAAGTCTCAATCTTTGGTAGCAGAAGGCTACTGAATGCACTGGACAAGGACGATTATCTGTCTGTCTTACACAAATTAGTGTCATGCTGGGATAACACTGTTATGGGAAACGTGTGGAATCACTTTGCCTGTCAGATGATATTTGTACTTCACCACAGTGTAATTTCACCTCCAAATGAGCCTAAATACTCAACCATGTTTTTGTTTTGCTCAGTTTTAGGGACAAATGTGGATTTTTGGAGGTTTTCCCATATTTGCTCTCCTTGGTAAAGATTTAACTTTTGTGTTTATTTATGTTTTCTTATTCTAATTTAAAATTCTTTTTATTCTCCAGCGTCTTGCTCGAGAATTCCATGTCTGTGAATGTGTTCAATCACTCTGTATTGCTCTTGTTCAGTTCCCTTAAGAGCCAAGGAAATTTTCTCCAGCTGCCTCCTAGAATATTTATGAAAGCAGAGGCTGAGCCTACAATCTTATGTCGGTCACTTGAGATGTCTCCTGGCTTATCAGCATGAGAAATCAATACCTACAACTATTTTAGGAGCTTTACCTGTTGAGCCGAAACCAGTTTTTCCAACTGATTATATCTGTGAAAGTACTTTATTACTCCCTTGATAAATCCATAATTCCGGCTTGGATATGTGTGCGCTGATCCAGATTCATTTTTAGGTGTTAGTCCAAGAGAGAATCTAGCTTGACCAATCTAAAACAGAAATTGCGAAAGTCTGCATGACTGACTAGTTACTATTGCATTGCAATGGAATTTTGATGGATTCAACATTTTCCAATTTGGGCAAAATTATTGTGGGCACTACAAAAAAAAAAAGAAGAAAAAAAGAGAAGAGTTTAAAATGAACATTGTTTGAATTAAGATGAAGGCTGGATAAAATGAATAATTTAAAGTTAAATAAAGTAGAGAGACTCACTCATTCCAGTTTGCATGGTCATCAGAATATTAAGAATGCACAAAAGGGGCTACAGTCAGGACCAAGGTTGTATTTAATGATTAACAGATGAAGTCATTTTTTGAATTGTTCGAAGCATGAAAAGGAACATGTGTATATATTGGCAATTTTTCATATAAAATTTACTGTCAAGTAATAGAACAGCTAAGCCAAATTTCTGAATCTGAATCTGGATCAGATCATACAGCTGTAATAATTCATAGCCAGGCCTGAATAAAGCTAAAGAGATTTGAGGTCAGCCTCTAAAGGTCAAAACATCAAAGTACTATATTCCCATATTTTTTAAAAATACATAGTGGGTAACTGTTATAAACTGTAAAGCTATGAATAACTGTCAGTGTTTTACACTAGTAACACCCTGGCCAAGGGAGTAAAGAGGGCATTACAAAAATAAAGAACATCTATGGGTTCTTTTAATAGGACCCTGGGTGAGAGTATGAGTGCAACCAATGATATGCCAGGCTAAAAGTAAGTGATTTTATTAAAATTTACAACAACTCAATGCAGGTCATTACATCAGTGATTTACAAGCTAGGCCCTAGGCAACACTCCCATATACTTACAAAAATACTATGAAAGTGGAACAGCCACAGCAGCAAACCAGTACCAAACAAATAAACCTTACCTACAGCGCAAACCCTTGACACCATAAACATTCACCATGTCTTCTTTGTGTACCCAAGATCCAGCTATCCCCCTTTCCATTCATCAGTATAGGGTGTGTGCTTATATTGGGTGGTTAATTAATACATCTTCAAGGAATCAATTAGCTGGATGTGAGGAAGTGTTAGAGAAATAAATGTAAATAGGTGCAGTACAAGTTGCCTTGTTACCTGAAAATATATGCCATTCATTTAGACACATTAATACTGTGTTCTCTGATCTACAATTTCATCTTATATTTTCATAGGCAGATGTACTTTGAAAGATGAAAATGGAATGCAAAATAAATATTATGTTATGCTATGTTATGTTATATGAGAGGCTTATCCCATGCATTACTGTTACTGAAGATGCCTACTAGTAGAGGATGTATGTGGAGTAAGCCTTATCTAGCATAATTGTACTCTGTTTCCAAAGCCAACATTGTAATTTCATACAGTTGGTCCACTTCTGATATCTGTCTTTTAGTGGCATGGGCTTTTACTTGAAAAGAGCATGCATATGTAGAATGGTCAGAATTTACAAAAGTCCCATCATTTTCACTGCTCCAGAAATTGATGTGGCAGATTGTTTTGCTACAACTTCAATACAAAATGTGAAACACTTTTATGGTGATTCAAACAAAAACTCTTTGTACAGTATTTACAATTTTTCTTGCTTATCCAACCTTAGCTGTCGTTCATTGAGATTCAAAGCAATGCTTGGAAAGGACTAAGCAAGCATGTCCCACTTCCATCATTAAGAATGTTAATCCCTCATTTCATTATATTTGTTTAGTGGATAACCTTATCCAAGGCCATTTATATTTATCTTTTATATACAATGCATTTACAGAGTCATTTTTATTGGAGCACTTCAGGTTAAGCAAAGTGTTTCAGGTCATAACAAATGTTTGACCTAAGACTTGAACCTGCAACCTCAAGTTACAAACGGAGAAAATGAATCAAATTTGTGAACTAGAGAGGAGAATTATGGGTATTCTTGGGGTGAGTGAACAATATAACAAATCCAACATGGACCAGTGGGTGTATTTGCTTCTTTGTGGACGGTGTTCAAGATGTTAACATTCATGCCTCCTTAAAGGGGCCAAATTTCAGTGCCAGGAAAAAAAGAGGGGAGAAAAGAAGCAGAAAGATCACTCTTATTTTCATGGTGGGATGGTTCCAGGCCTTGGAAGAGGCTGAAAAACTCCCCACGTGTTTGTCGTTATGGACAAATATATTTCCAGGCCCTGAGTTTAAACAATACCCCAATGTCAATGGTTCCAATACAACTGTGCATTTGATTTGAGTTCTGCACTGTTGAGACCAGAAATAAAAGCTTAACTAAAAAAGAGAGGGAAATGTTTGTCTGTTTAGTTCTTCAGGAACACTACTACTGGCCTACCAAAGCCACTTCTAGCAACAACCTTGATTCATTAGGTCTCCCATTCAAGTGCTAAACAAGTAGTGTCCTGCTTATCTTCAGGAAGGTGGTCTGCAACTAGTATTTTTTTGAAGTGCAAGTAGGAGGAAAGGGGGGTTGGGATAGTATGCTATTTACAAATTAGTGTGAGCTAAATAGAAGATATAGCCTTGCCTTCAATTCACCCCGACACCCTCCACCAGCAATGGATTTTCCCTCAGCCCCTCTGAACAGATAAGGCTGGCAAAATCAATGAGTGCTAGAAGATGAATCAGAGGCTGCAGGGACCACAGGCTTGCTCTGTAACAATGCTAAAAAACAGGTGAGGGGTGCTTGATCTCCCACATGTGTCTCACTGATTTTAAATACCAAATCACAACTAGACCTGCCCCAATATTTTAATGTCCTTTACCAGATGACACAGTGACACAGACTAGCAGGCACCAGAAATTTATGATGTTATCCATGCACTGGAGCCATTCTGTCAGGGGACTCATGCAGCCCAACTGGTATCATTGGTAAATCACAGACACCCCTCTGAACTTTGGAACTGGAAGTGAGCCACAAAGTGTGAGACACCTTTCTGTCCAAAATCCTCTCTGCCTACATAATGCCTCATTAAACTGTGTGACATTCCATGGATCTCCTGTAGTAGTAGTGACACACACCCTACCACTGTAAGCAGATGCAACAGTCAAGCTCAACTCATAGTACATATTAGAACAGCTGTCTTTTCACATTGGTTATCACATTTTTTTGAAGCAGCAACCCAGTTACTTTCTGATGGGAATGGCTCTGTAGTCAGTTCTCAGTCTTGTGTGTGTGTGTGTGTGTGTGTGTGTGTGAGAGAGAGAGAGAGAGAGAGAAAGAGAGAGAGAGAGAAATGCAAGCTCAGAAAGCTAAGGACAGTTAATAGGTTGTGCTGAAGCTCAGAGTGCCCAGGGTCCAGATTCCAAGGCCAGTGAATCTTGTGAGCAAGTTTGGAAGGTATTCCAGTTCTACTGTTCTCTGTGTCTTTTGTGCTGGAAGTAGGTCACAATATTGTGAGTTACTCAGAATAGCCATACAAGGTTTAAACCTTTCATTTCATTTTATCACTTTTTTCCTTAAAACCAACTTCAAAAGCAATGAGGTCATAGCTACACTGTATGCTTGTTTGTGTCAGAGGTATTGTTAGTGCAAGTACAAGGTGGCACAATGAGAGCAAAATAAAGGCTGTGTAAACAACTACTCAATGTCTTGGCTGCTTCAAAAATTTCCCCCATTTTTATTACTTTCATGCTGGCCAGGCAGTTTCCTTAGCCATGTCTGTAAAATTGAACGTAATTGGCTGGGGCACACAAAGTGGAGCACAAGATTCACCAGGGCAAGTTAGTAGCAGTGTGACTGCAGCCATTGCATCACTTCCTGTTTGTTTCAGCTCAGATGTAGGACACTTATGTCGCATGGTATAAAGCTCAAGCTGGTCAAATCAATGCCCAAAGTTTGAAATTGATTTTTTTTGTTTCTTTCCTTAATTCTGGTTCTGACCCATGTCATCTGCTGGGTTTAATTGAATCCAAGCGAAAATATGTTTGTCATCTGCTCGGAACACAAAGTCAAATCACAATGCTGTGGTGGAGCCATACCCCATCTGTTCAGAGAATTGAGTTAGTTGCCTAGTGATCTCATTTCTCATGGCACCAGAATAATTCCCTCCATGGGGGGTTGCCCACCACCCCATTCACAAGCAAGTGATTCACTCTGGAACAAGAAACACAATTAGACATGAAAATTTTGTTCCATCTAATTTTCTCAGCATGTGCTTAAACAAAGGGACAAAATGTAAACACATAAAACATGTGTCATCCTCATTTTTGGGGACTGCTCACACTGGCAATGGAGGTCTTTTATAAAAAATTAGCTTACTCTGAAAGTGATGTCAAAATTCAGTTCAAAGAATGTGGATTACTTATTAATTACACAGCGACACAGCAAAATACCTTTCACTATAAGTATAACTGTGGTGACAAATGGTTACTTTTGCACTTTCAAAAACAAAGATTTTTAGAACCTATAAATTGAAAAAGAACATACTGTTGTGCATTGGTTCAATGCAGGCTTGTCCCTTAATTAAATAATTATTGAGTTGCTGCTATATATAATTCAAGACATCAAAACCACAAAACCCCTCTAATTTTATGAGTACAGAAATGAACTTGCAAATGCTGGTTTCAAGTAAATGGTGATGACTCATGACTCTGATTTAATATGAATGGTGCCAAAAAACCCATGTTCAATAAGTGGGGTTAAACCCAGACTCATGATGTAAAAAGAGTAAAAATGTCAAGCAGAAACAGAGTAAATGCCTCAGTCATGGGTTCAATGTTTGTCCAATGAATCGGAGCATGGCTGCTGATCTACTGAGACAGTGGTAAGCCCAGGTAATGTGTTATGATCAAGGTTCACATCACGCATGCTCTTTGTGCTGGATAGACTCATGAAGATGTGAATGTGCTGATATAAACCAAGCTGTGCCATATCGTAAGTGCTTGGGTTGCTGTGAATATTAATTTTCATATATACATGTTTGTGTGCGAAAATGTGTATTTTACTTGGTGCGTGCCTTTTTGTGTATTTGCAAGCGTATTTGCGTGCATGCGAGGTCCACCTCGCCACCATGCGTGTTGGTGCATTTGTATGCATGCATGTGTGCTTGTCTGTGTGTGTGTCCATATGTGTGTGAGAGTGTGGTTGTGTACGTGCTTGTATGGAGAGTGTGGTGCAGATGATTGGTTGCATAAGGTGGATGCCCTGACCTCATCTGGAGAGACTCTTGTCACCCTCCTCTTGGGACTCCTGCCAGGTGCTTGACCTCTTGGGGCACTTTGCTTGCATTAGTCTCTGGTGTATTTCCCATTTCCCTCTATTCTGTTCTCTCCTGTTCTGTTGTGAATTTGTTTGGGTTATGTAACTAGGCCCTCCCTCTATCACCTGCCACATCTCCATCAGGACAATGTTTGTTTTGGAAGGTCAAGTATTTCATGCATTGTTTTGCTATCAAGTGAAGACTATTATTCCCCACCCTCAGCCAGAAAAAGAGAGAGATAAGTTGTAAAGTGTTCAGCTTGGTCCCTGAAAGGAAGATGTCTTCTCAATGAAAGCTGCTGTTGTGCAGTACAGCCAATGCTTAAGATTGCATGAATTTTATTCAGGGAAGAAATAGTCATGCCTGCAGCTTTAGGGCTCCTATGGTCTACAGGAGGAGAAAGCAGTGCGATGACAGTCACACCAAAGATGTGGACTAGAGTTCTCATAGTAGAACCACATTCTTCTTGACTTCTCACTGAACAACCCCAATAATGCACCAGTGATTCAACATTATATCCAACATCAGGTCTATAACATGTATAGTAAACTGGGTAAGTTTCTGTTTACACAGAGCTGAAATGGTCTCTCCATCTGGTGATGCATAGTGATATATAATTATTTTTTTTAATTTGACAGAAGTGACTAGCATCATGTGCCAGTGCTCCAGCTGAGGTTTGAACTTTTGGATACAGCTCCAACTTATTGATATAGTTCCATATCCATTTCAGCTGCACCGCTAAAAGCAGCAGGGAAAAGAATGCAGGAGAGTAAGAGGAGGCGAACATAGGAAGGGGTCATGGTAGAGTAATAAGCATTGAAAAATACAGCAATTAGATTTTAGATGTGGACCATAAATAAAAAAAATAAATAAAAACAGGCTGGCTCTTAACAGACTGTCCAAGGAGAGTGCTATCATTGCTACCACCTTTTGATTCTGACAAGCTCAACCCAATTTCACAGTGGTTGTTTCAACCAGAAATTAACCAGTCTTTTTTTGAGCTCAATCTTTTTCTTTGAACTATGTTCTTTTTCTCTGTGCATGCAATTAAAATGTCCACAAATTTCAATGCTCAGCAATGGAATACCATTTGGTCATGGATTTTAAAAATCTGACGCTTCTCTGAATGTACAACCATCATTATTCATAACTGTCAGTTCAACAGCTAATGTGTAATTGATTCACCAGTGTTTTCCCTGTTTAGCACCAGGTCATGAACTCTGTGGCACATCATTGAGTGTATCACAGATCATGTGCTGCAAAACAGCGACCTTCGCTCTCAACAGCAAAAACCACAGCAAAATTTTCACATCGGTATTAAAGATGGAGGATGCAGAGGAGAAGGAGGGAGGGTAATTAATGGGGAAATTCCAACACGAGCCGCATACATTCCGGAATCCGCCACAAAAATTCCATCATTCAGTCTATCCAAACCTGGGGTGGACCCATGTGATAGCCTTGTCATTGAGCCATTGTCTTGATAATTCTTTGTCTAGGCATTTGCCGTGCACACTCTCATGTAAGCATAAGCCTGGCCCTTGT
Source organism: Albula glossodonta (assembly GCA_019788955.1). Classification (NCBI taxonomy): domain Eukaryota; kingdom Metazoa; phylum Chordata; class Actinopteri; order Albuliformes; family Albulidae; genus Albula; species Albula glossodonta. Next base: position 16,982 of record JAFBMS010002711.1, on the reverse strand, counting down.
GCATCTTTCGCCAGTTGCTTTCACGAGCTGGCTCCTGGTGGCAGCAGCATCAGGGCGTGAAGTTGGCAGGAGAGTGTGAGAATCTGTGGCTGGAAAATCACCGGGCCTCGCTGCAGCTAAGCGGTCACACTAGGCTGAGCAGGGGTGTCCTTTCTACCTAGCTACTGAACGACTGATGCAATAGTCTCAAATCCCATTAAAAAATAAGAGACAAAGCTAGTGCTAAAATTGTCTCTTTTTTCATGTATCACATGACATACTTAAGATCATACACATTACATCCATCATGTCAGACTCTTCCACCCTCTCAACATTAAGATTTTGCCCTTCAGAAATCTGTTGCCCTTAAAATTGTACCCAGCAGCAGTGCATGCAGCAGCGCTCAAAGGCACCCAGGACTGTTGTGTGTAAACGTAGTTAACTTTCTTCACACTCATTTGCATGCATGTGTCTGAATCCAGGTTGAAATTCTTCTTAAAGGCTCTCATGAAAAATAAAATCAATAGGTTAAATCTAAAAAATACCCCTACAAATTGCTTTGGATGGATACACAAATTAAACTGAAAACAGTCACACCCTGCATCTCTTGTCAGATACCAACCTCACAGCCTATATCTAATCAAGCCATTTCCCTGGGAATTCTTTATGGGATGTCTTAAAACACAGTACTCATGCGAATCTGTGTTTGTTGGCCAGAAGGTGTGGTGCAGCAGCTCCACCCACAGTGGGGTTTGTGAAGTCACACTTACACTTACCCATCTCCACATCAAAACTATGGTCCCAGGTTTATTGTAACATCCTTTTAACAGACAGAAAATATTTAGTCTCCAGTGTTATTCTCCAGTATCTTTCATTGCATTAGAATCAAATACTGTTATTTGTTCATTATTTTTATTGAACCTGCAATCACAATCATAGCCTTTTTGTACTGTTACTCCAAATATTGTCAGAGCAAGCATTAAAATCTGCCAATAGAACTAGTGCAACAGGAGGAGGATGAATTTAAAGAGGGTGTGGCTTCAGCTGACTATTGTAATGTTTGGCATTGAATCATCAAGAAGAATAAATGATATTAAAGCTCAAAGAAAATAATTTTAAAATGTTTAACTTTCATAGTAAATCTAAGCAAATTTGAAAATGTTCTCTTCCTTTCCAGGGCATTATGCAACAGGATGTCAACATTAATACTGCCATATGAGAGGCACACTATTACTGACGATATATAGTCATGAATGATCTTTGATTGCTGAGCAAACAGTGGAATTAGATCAGTGCTGAGGTCTACACAGCACATGAATTGTGAATACATGCCATTGGCAGGTAAAGAATAGTAGTGCTTGGTCCAGAATGTGAAAAATAGTTTATTGATTGTAAGGATTTAATTAAAATTTACAGGAGGATAAAGTGCATTTATTGAGTTTGATGCTGTGAAGAGTAATGATAAATTCCATAGGGCAACACAATTTGACTTGTTTGCAATACTCTTGATGTTTGCATCAGCAGCTTCATATGTTAATAAAAACTGCATGGAAGACTGCAATTGACTGCTCTGTTTTCCTGTGATGTAATGAGAACCAAATATAAGATTTTGGTTGGGAATTGTATGATCTGATATGATAAAGATAAGTAAACTAACTAGCTTGTTGGTCTGGATTTGCACATTTCTGAAAACAGATCCACCACACATGTTTGCAGTGTTGACTGGGGTTGTCCTGAAATGGTACAGCAGACATAATTTCCCTCTCCACATGCCATTCAGTCTCAGGCCCAAGAACATCCCATGGAGGACACAGGAAATCCGTTCACACATGATTCACCTCTCATTGCCTTCCTATCATGAGTTGATGTTGCATGTCTGTTGGATATAAAATGATTAATAGCCATTCTCTGAAGGAACTTACTGGCTCTCATGTATTCCACCAGCCAGCTGGTAAATGTTACATTATGCAGGAAGATGTAATCATGCATTGCAATTACAACATTTTCAGTGTCATCTTTAGATTGCAGGGCAGTGTGAAATTGAAAGCTGTAACTTGTATAAGTGCAGAATGATTTTGCATTTGGAAGGAGACCTATTAGCAGGAACATGAGGTGCCAGACCAGCCTGTCTTTCAGAGTCATTGGTGGCAGAAAATAATGAAGTAAATCCAACAAGTCTTGGGAAGGCATTCTGCAGGACAAAATCAATAATAAAGACCATATTAGCACAGTTTTTTAAATTTTTTTATGTTGGCATTCAAATTGAATATTCTATAATGAAGGATCAAGCTTTTCTGGTTCTTCTGTATACCCAGATATAGAGATGGTACACATAGTGTAATTTTTCACGTCCCTTACCAATCTGTTTTTCTGTATAGGTAGCATCCAATCATCTGTAGCTTGCTTCTTAATAATATTAGCCAGTATACAGCATACAGTTAGCTAGTGAGTAGATTTCTATGTTTAACATTTTAGGCATTAGCTATGTTTTGTATGATATTGATAGGTCCAAACTAGTACATCTGTTAGGCTGCACTTAGCCTGCTACCTACCACTGTAGTTATGCTTTAACACAAGAACCAATAGATGCAGGTTACTTGGCTCGACAACATATTTTACAAAGTATTTAAAGTATATCAAAAACGTTGTCTGTGAAAATAACCTGGTTCTCTCAGTCTTTTTCAAAAAGAGATAATAACATCAGAGAGAATTCTTTAGTGGAGCTTGATCATAATAGGAAAGAATCCAACAATAATGTAATGGTGTCAGCCTCCTCTGTAATATTCCTTGAAAGGGCTTCATTGGGAATTTAACTAATTAGCTCATTGTTGGGTTATTCTAATACTGGCTTGTTATGAAACATGACACAGGGTTTGTTGCGCAATTCATTTCCGTGGTCTAATTTACCAATGAGAAATGAAATTGAATTAGGAAGTTAGTATGCAAAGGTCACACAGATGTTACTTTATCACCAGGGTAAAGCTTACATAAAAGAACAGTGTCTCAGGAGTGTAACTTCTGCCAAAAAGGGAAAGTAAAAAAAAGGAATCTAAACCACCTGATATTTCTCACTTCTCCTAGGAATTTTGTTGTATCACCTCCCACTGGAGATGACATCCTTTGGCTCTGCTTTGAATTGTTCAGTAGAAAGTTTGGGGTCATTGAAGCCAGGACACAGGAGGTGGCTCCCCTTTTCCTGTTTGGTGGTCAACAAATGATACTGCAGATGCCAGAGCCCTGACCAACAAATGGACAAGTCATCATGAGCTCTCTGGCTGCTAGCCGAAAAAGGAGGCAAACGCTAAAATTATCCAGTCATCCTGACCCAGTTGACCGGGTTGCTATTTTGGGACATCAGAGGGAAGCTGGTCAGCAGGCTGGTGGATGACCAAAAAAAACCACAAGGGGCACGCGAAAATGATCAACCCTTTTATTTCTTCAGATTCCTCTTATCCTCTCACACTCATATGCAGGTTACTGTCTGAGATCTACTTAAATACGTGGATGTTTAAGCCCTAAAATGAAATAAAATAAAAATAAGTAAAACAAATATGGAATGAATCACTTGAGTGAAGTACACACACTGTTGTGTACTTTAAACTCTTTGTAAAGACATAATGGGAAAGAAAAAATAATTACCATTCTTCATCCCATAGCCTCCGATATGACTCCAAATTCTGTGGGCTAAGCATTTAAAAAAAATAAATACATACTTTTGTCATATATTTTGAATATAGCACCTGTTATGAATATGTTATGCATATGTTATGAATAATTCCTAAGTTCTCACAAAATTTTGTCAACAACTTTCTCCAGTTAAAACTGTGCATAAGTAAGTATGCTAAATATCATTCTCTGCATGCATTATGGTCAGATGTTTACGTCTAAGTGGGGTTTGAAACTGGCATTGAGTCATAAGTCAGCCAGCAGTGTACTCTGTTCTGTGACAGTGCCTGTTTTGTCATCCTACAGTGATGAAAATACTGCAGTTTCTGACTCCTGAAGTTTCCGGCTTTCCCATTGCTATCGCCAGCGCTCAGATAGATAGCATCTGCTAAAAGTTACATGTGCAGGAAGCTCCATTGTGCTGAGAAACTCAAGGCCGATCCAAGAACTGCCCGGCAACGATGTCACATCTTGCGACAGAGTTCTTGTTGTTGTACCAAACAGACATATAAACTAATTTTTTTCTCACTTTGAATTATTGTGTCTGTTTAAAAATACAGAGTGTTTCATTCTTGAATGATTTCTAAAAACATCACAACAGAATGTACCTAAGAGGACAGTCTTCTGACACTTCAATAATTCTGTCACCATAATTTTGGCAATTCTGGTATCTCATCAAAAGTATAACATCTGTTAAATTATATTTTTTTCCATCAAAAAACCTAATGTGCACATGCAAATTATATAAATCATTGAATCATTGGTATTTTCATACATTTATTGAAGGGTGGTTTAATATATGTTTAATGTAATATTGTATGATCAATTGACCACACTGTCTCACATTTTTACATTTTTACTGTCAGTCCTCTGAAGCTCTTCTCTAGTGTCTAAACAGAAGGTATGTTGGGCTTTGCTTTGCTGCAGTCACAGGTCTTCTTTGTCACAGCACCCACGTGCGGGTCATGCACCTACGATATACAGACTAGCTAGAAATTCCAGGGAATTGAAACTTACGCAGGCTGTCTTGTGGCAATGATTATATTTTTAACTTATTTTCTTTTTCAGCTGGCTCATTGCTGCTTGTTACCATAATCTGTTTTGTCAGCACACATCACTTATCTAGCTATTTAATAATGCTGACTTTGGGTTTCCCATAAAAAACTACTTTACTTTTACTTTTAAAGTAAAGTTACATGCTTAAAATAGATTTGCAATAGAATCAGCTATTTTCATAATTTCAGTCCCTATAGAATTTTTAAGTTACATGTGATGCATTCATGTTCTGCTGTAAAACTTTCCATTTGCGTTTTATGTGGTTCCTACATCCAAAGTGACCTTAATAACTTAGTCCACATACAAATCAAATCCCTGCCAACACATTTGATGGTTGTGATCCTGAACATAGAGGTTATTCACAGGCATGATGCAGAGCAGTGTATCCACCAAGAATGTAGATTTGTGCAAAACTAGCATCTGATGGCTGATTGATACTTTTTTGTATTCATGTTGCGTTTCCTACGTCTGCCATGTTTTCTCTATCCCACGGAAAGCGGAATTGCTTAAGCCCTTTGGAATGACTGTCCAAAACATGTTACGTAAACACCAAAGGCTCTATTCATAAAACTGGCATCTTTATAAATAACATCATAGATCACTCCAGGAAGCATAGAAAAGGGGATTATTTTTGGAAGGCTCCTGATTTAATCAATGTCTATGAATATCTTTAAAATGTGATTTATTTCACCGATTGATTTAGCACACACCTCAGTATATACAGTATAAATACAATACATCTGTATCATAGTGCACTTAAATGTGTGCAATGCAATTCTGATATATTTTTAAATGAGCATGTTCAAATATGTATGAACAGTACATTCTTAGATAATTAAATTAATTGAATTTCAATAATGAAGTATCTACATGAGATTAAATGTACTCTGTTGGTTTACAATTTACATTAACAAAGTTTATTTAGCAGTGAACATTTTGGTCTGAGATCTATAAGCTCTGGGTTTGCATGTGTTTGTGCATTTGAGTGTATGTCAGTATTCATGCACACATATAAGCATTCACCAGCTCAAGCTATGTTTCTGTGTTTGTGTATTTTTGCCTGTGAGCACTGAGTATGGGCTTATGTGAAAATATGCATGCGTGATTGATGATGAGCAGACCAGATTCTCCCTACTGTCACAGCCACTGTAATCCGCTAATGCATCAGGGGCCTATTCAGGTCGGACGTGAGTGTACCGGAGTGGTAGCACTCTGCACCAGAAGTGCATTTGCATCTCACCACACACGCTGTGACCCATGACCTTGCTGACCTTTTCAAGCCAGCAGGGTTACAGTTCAGCAGCAAGGCTTGGGGCTTCAAAAAAAAGGAAAGAATCTTATGACAGACAACCAGACAAAAAGTCCCAGGAAACATTTGCATTTGTTTCTATGGCCTTTATGTATCTCTAGAGCTATTATAGAGCAGGGCAATAGACATGTACGTTTATTTGTAAGTCTTGTAATTTTGTATGCCTTGTCATTTCTATCTTCTGGTGATCAAAGAAATATTAAGTACATGACTCCAACCGCAAACAGCCATATGTAAATTCAGGGTTTTGTGTGTTTGGAAGGGATTTATCATTTATATTGAGCTGTTACACTGGAATTTTCAGTGTAACAGCATCGAGCTACACAAGTTTGTCAGTGCTGAAATGACTATTAATAGCAGCTAGTACTACCTGTACCGTTCGTGTCACATAAAATCACATAAAAACTCTTTGTCATAGCAGACATTTTGTTGCTGATTTGATTCAAATACTAGCTGCTGTTGTATTATCCCTATTCACCATATTAAGAACAGAGTGAACACACCGGTGTATCTGTACAGGTCAAATGGCTAAGAGCCAGGGACAGTGCACCTGGGCTGGGAGATCAATAGCTACAGCATGCTGGAATGACCCAAAGGAAGCCACTCTCTATTTCATTCAAAAGTTGTAATGACGTTGCTAAGTCAGCATATGTATCTGTCATTTTTGCCTCTGACATTCCTGAAATAGATGAATGCCTCTCTACATTGTGGACACTTTTTATTAATGACAATTTTCATCTTATTGATTAGATGCCTGTTAATACACGCTTGTCATTCACACTAAATTGCACAAACAAATACAATTACCAAAATAGCTTTTGGGCATAATAAATCATATCACTATTGCTATCATCATTATCGCATTACTGCTAAAGTAAAATATTTGCATGACCTCCACCCAAGATTTAGCAAAGTAATGTAGGGACACCCAATTTTGCATATTCTTTAACCTTTAATAAATCAACCCCTTGATCTACTACAGTGCCACTATGGAGAACACACTGGGGGTCAAGTGGATGGGGCAAGAATCTTCGATGTGAGAGGATCATGGGTCCTCACGTTCAGCTGAAAATTCCCCTCTGCTCTCACTGGCGTCATCACTGCAGTTGATCGGCAGCTTGGTTCAGGATTATGATTATGAATTATGATTTTTACACTGGGGCCCAATGGAAATGGGTGGTTATAATCCCTACAGGTTGGCTGCTTATGCTCCATGCGTATGTTTGCCAGGAGAGCACAGGGAGGCTTTGGAAAGCCCACAGATTGAGCTTTCTCCATTAAGAGTCATTTGCATACTATTTATAGAGATGGATGATTCATGACAATATTTGAAAACCAAACAGAAATAAATGAATGAGTGAGCTGGCCTGGATGAGATGATCTTCATTTTCCTCTGAATAGTGCATCTGCCACAGTTTGCAGCATAAGGAGATGCTATAATGAGGACAGACAGTTCTCCCTATCTTATCATGTCATTTGTCCAAAATCTGCTCTATTTCCATTTCTAAAATTGTGACCCAAATTCTGCCTTGACCCCCCCTAACTTCCTCATCCCCCACCCCCGGAAAATTAGCTGAACAAATGGTCTGCATGCAAAACATTAGAATTTGGCTGTTAAAACAGGAGGAATGAGCATGTGGGTCACAGAATGATCGAAAGACTCAAAAATTCAGATTAAGCTGGTAAGTGTCACTTTGCTAAGTACACATCGGATAATGGCACCGTCTCTTTCTTCGTTGCTTGGCATGCAGCTGGTTCCCATTAAAACCCCATTGATTTTACATGTTCTTTTAAGGACAAATATAAGAAGACATTAGATGTTTTTTCCTCACTGAATAATGACTGATTGTGCTGTGTATGATGTGATCATAAGGCTTGCTTAAAATTCCTACTGTGAGCTACAGGCAGAGAACTTTGTGGTTAGATTGATTCCTTGTTGTCAGAAATACATTAAAATTAAATTGTACCTCATTACCAATGTAGCTATTCTTGTAACTCTTACAGTATATTGGTGTCCTTTGCAGTCAGAAAGACTGTTGTGCAACATAAGATGACGTGCATTTTGTACAAGTGTCTTAATGTGGTAAAACAAGTTAAACACTGGGCAATCACCTGACACTGCTTTTTTTTTATTTAGTGTCCTGTCAGTCTTGAGTAGAATATGGAAGCTAGAGTCGTCAAGGCCATGCCTTCCAGCTGTGCTTTATTTAGACAGAAAGTAGGCCATCCTCTGAAAAGGAGATAAATGGTTGATGTTACATGAGGCAGGTTTTTCAGTCTGGCTGTACTTGAAGAATGACAAAGGTTTCTAGGGTATCATATTCTGATTCAACATCACACTCTACAATCAAAAATCTAAGGGATTTACCAGGGGGCGGTTTCTTTTGCAGGGTATTCTGCTCTCGGTAATTGTATATTGAATTAGTGAACAATTTCGCTGGTGTTTCTTCATAACTCTTTGTCAGTTATAAATAATAGCCATAAGGACAAGATGACCCAAGATATGATGTGATCGTAAATGGCACGATACTAATGATGTAACATCAATTGTGTAAAGTATCATGTTGCAATAAGCTGGCTACACTATGTTTTTGTACTTAATACATGGCTTATGATACTTTAAACATGTAGATAGCATAGAATGCAGAACCTGTTGTAATTGTTCTCATTTAATGCACTCCTGTTATACACTCACTCCTGTTTATAAATGTAGAATACCTAATTTGTACAGCATTAAAGATACAGTGTAAAATGTAAAGTTATACAACCAATAAATATAACAACAGTGCGTTTTCTAACTTTGATTAAAATTGTATTGATTCAACATCCTTAGTTTCCATAATGAAATGTTATGAAGGATAATGTTAAGCATAATAATTTCAATAGATCCCATTTTGGTGTAATTGTATTATTACTGCTTTGTTAAAGATTTATAACTAGAATGAATTACACAGTGGGCATGTGCTGCATAGGCAGACTGTGGAGCTGACGTCCCTGTGATGAAGCATGTGGCTCTGTCCTGGTGCATGAGTCTAAAATCATATCTTCTGCTAGCTACAGATCGGGTGATGCTTTATTTATGTAGTTGCTTCATTATGCAACGGATGGCACCCGAAAATAGCTTATGTGCATCTGCTACATATAATCCTCTGTGCTTCACACATTATGATAACAACAATGATGTCAGTATTCTTCATAAGAAAGTAATGAAAGCACTATAGGAATACAACTGATCTGACCAATCAGTGAAAAGCATGAATAAAGTAAATAGTAAATTACAGACAGTCAGTCAACATATTCTTGTTTATATGCTTATTATTTATTATACGAAGGTGCAGAATTTGAAAATGGCTTACATGGTGTTAGAGGCTAAATTGAGGATAGCCGTGCTGGGAGCTCACAGTGAGGGTTTGTTAGAGTAAAGCTGCAGTTGTTCAGGTTTACACCTGCTAAGGTTGCTCATTGGAAATTTGGGAAGTATGCAAATGCTGCTCCTTATGTCCTTACAGTCTAGGTGCCAGTCAAATCAGCCCTCCACGGAGAGAAAGAGAGAGAGAGAGATAGAGAGAGAGAGAGAGGATGTGCATCGAATGTCCAGAGCAAACTGCCAAGAAGTCAGTCCTCACAGATGCTAAGGGTACAGCAAATAATCAGTCTGCCAAACCAAGACCTTTTTTAACTGGCTAATGACACATTTTTGGGTTGGCTATGGGAGGGGTATCTGGAAAACTACGTCACTATCTCTGCTGCAGGAGCTCCACCATGATTCCCGTCTTGCTCGTTCAGGTCATTCTGGTTCTGCTTTATCATCATCCTCCAAATTGATTTTCCCGTCTCCTTAAAATTGTATTTTAACACAGAGCTTTTATTTAGTAATTCAATAACACACAACCTTGATGACAAGAGCCAGGGACTGAGTCATAATCCAACAACAGTCTCTTAGATGCTTGCAGAGCACCCATTGCAGTTAAATTTTATAAATAAGGATAAATACACCCAAACATGTACGTGCACACACGCATACAGAGGCAAACACACTTAAACTTAACATACTTAAATGACATACATATTTATTATTGTTAACATATATTGAAATTTTAATAAGTTAAAATTGCAGCGATATAAATGTCCAACTCCCAGGCTTTAAATGCATGGTTAAATTGAACTTTGTGTAGAAATTGGATATGTAGGGGCGACACTATGGATTAGACTAAAATAAAATGGATAAGGTAAAATCCTTACAGAACGTACAGCAGGTCGTTGCTATGTAAAAAACTTAAAGGTAAAGCCGGAAATCTTCTGGCTTTGGAAAACATCATTTGGCATTTAGCATCCCATTATCCACACAGGTTACATTCAAGATGAGCGGAGACAAACTGTTTAAGTAGATGCATAAGCTGTGCTTGTCATATTTCATCTGTGCTGACTTTAAACATAGGCCGGGTAACAATAACACATCAGCAAAAATAAACAGAACTGAGGTGCTTTCCTAACAACAGCATATGCATGGGCTGTTATGACATTATGCAGGGCATTTACAGGAGGTGCATATGAGGGGGGATAAAAAGGGACCTGATAGACACCATGCAACAAAGGAATAATGCAATTATTTGTGGCCTCCGACTGTTTCATTTGGAAAGGCACAATTTCTGCCTTTTCTGGTAAGCTATGAGAAAATACAACATCGTTGAAACTTACAAAATCTGATACTTTGGCACCTGTATATGTAGGGTGAGAGTTTTTTAAACTTCATACAAAACACTACAAAAATATGTTAGTAAACAATAAAATTATCAAAATGAGTACAACAACCATGTTGCTAATGAAGAGACGGATCCCATGCCTAGAGTTGAAGACAGGTACTTTACTTACACAGCCGGCCGTGGGAACACAAGCATGGAGCAAAATGTTCAATGATTACAATGAGTGGACAACATTTATACAGTTTAAGGTAGATACATTTGCATGTGATGACTCAGATATGGTAATGGGGAACCCTAAGTTCCGCAGACGGCAGATACCAGGTCGTTAACAGGAGGCGCCATTTGGCCCTGGTCGGATGCGGCAACATTCCTTTTTAATTCCAATACACATTCTCAAACACAGTGCCGCTCTCCAAAACGGTCTCCCAACAAATATAAATAACTTGTGTTATACTAGGCTCCTTAATTGTACTTTAATCACAATGCATAAGGTTTGGTGTTTCGGTTTAATATTTTTAAACATACATCTATCCACAGCTGAATTCAAAGTTTTTTTCCCAGTGTAAACATTCTTACTGTTCTGTATGTAATCCTTTGGGTGCATAAATAAGTTGAAAATGCATCTAAACTGATGCTCAGAAAGAGGATGAGATGAATTAAGGTCTAACCTGCCTGTAATTCCCTTTTTCATTTTACTCCATGTTTCTGCTTTACAAAATTAATTTTCTGCAGAATGTATTTCTATTCAGCAGACTTCCACCACATTATTTACCTTGGCTGTTGTCTTAGCCAGCTCCACTCCAGCTCACCACCCCAATGCTGCTATATTAATTTAATAAATCATTTCACAGTTATCATGCATCAGCAACCCCTTGGGCCCTGGCAAAATTATAACGGAGTTAAACATTGGGGCTCTATTTTAAGAGTCCAAGCTAACGGCGCAACGGTCATAGAGTATATTACAAATCATTGCTGCTGTGTTTATTTCATGTGGCATCAATTTTCCGCAAGCAAAATGTGACTTAAGAGGCAGTAATGGTTACATTTTAAGGTTTTGTAAAATAAATCTCTCTCTAACAGAATTATCAAAAACATGTGACTTTTAAAATCAACAGTGCTCCAATTATTCAATATACTATGGTCTTTATCTTTGTGTCAAGAGTTAAGGGCCAAACCCACCCATGCAGATGGGTGTGAATTTAAAATAAAGTTGTTACCAGTAGCATGTACAACCTTCTAAGTCGGTAAGACATAGATGACAATCAGTTAACATTCATTTGTACAGTATGTATGTATGCATGTGTGTATCAATCTATCTGTCTATCTACCTATGCATCTACACACATACACATACACACACACAGAGGAACATCAGAGATTAAAAACAAAATAATATATTTCAGAGAAAGCAAATTAAGCAAGAAATATGGGAGATAGCAGGACACACCTGTGAAAATGAGAAAGCTTGAACTAAACAAAAATACCTGTTGGTGCCTGTTGCCTTATTCATTTGTTTTCCTTGGCCTTATATTTGTATAAGAATTTCTGTTAGCCATGTTATTTTTAAAAATGACTTGGAATGCAGGGCATGATGGGTATTATTAACGAGTCTTGGCTGCTTAGACTGCACCTGTCTGAGTCTAGAATATAGCCATTAATCTGAAGGGTTGTTAGAGCGTTTCGTAAGATCATTGGGACAGGTCTTAACTTCTAACTAGAATGCCTCATAGGCTATAGTTTTAGTTGCTGGGATGCAAGCAGAAAGTAAAAATGCTTCTCTCATAGCTTACTGACAATTGTTCTGGGGCACTCTGTGGCTGAAAGTTAAAGGGTTAGAACAAGGATTTATGGGATATAAGGATTATCCAAAAGCCAAATAGTAATTTGGTTCCAGTTCTTTTGGGCCCAGAGACGAAGAGAGCAGTCTGAGTTGAACTGGACGGGATGGTGTGGTGTTTGACGTTCATCAGCAAGCATAAAAAGGGCCTCTGAGAGCTTGCTTGAGCTGTTTCCCTTGTGCCTGTTTTGGGTTTACAGCATCTGGCAGCACACTGTCTGTGTCACTGAAGATAAGGGAGCATGATGATCATAGTAATGACCGCTGTGGCGTGTCGGAACCCAGCGGGGACTGTTTTTCCCCATGGGAATGCGGAACTAACTGGAGGAGTGGTAGCAGATGCTGCAGGATGGGCAGAGGCACGAGTTCAGTAACTGTCCTTTTTGTTCAAACGCTCTCTAAAGCCACGGGTGATTTTGTGGATGGCACTGGCATAATGGGTTGCTGGAATGTTCCACACGCCATCATCATGTCTAAGTAGTTATAACGTCTTTACCACCAAGTCTCCTGCAGCAGAGTTTTCCACAACTGGGGTTTCTGGAGCCTCTATGGGTCTCTGAATGATTCCCAAGGGTTTCCCAGCAAATTCACTCCACTGTTTGTATATGTGCCTGACTACATTTTGTAGACTTTAAGATTAGAAAAAACAACAATGTTATGGGCAGGTGAAAAAGAAGTCTATCAAATGGTGATGGTCATGAACTAGGAAATCAGCTGCTTGGCTGTTCATCATGCAAAACAAGCAAAGCTGTGGTAGAAGGAAAAGACCAGCTTGATGGTAAGGCTGCAGCCTCCTCAGTCTCCGGCTCACTAGGTTTTGAGAGATGCCTGAAGGAGACAAATGAAAATGATAGACCCAAGCTGACCCTGGCTTCACTGCTTTCAGCCCGACACATCTGTGGCCATTGCTGAAGAGCCCTAGAGACCGCTGTACATGGCCTAAAAAGAAATCTGGATGTTCTGTGTGTTGGCAAGCCTCATTAACTTCACAGTGAGTGCACCCTCTCTTGTGATTATCACTGCAGGCTATGGGCGCAGCAAGTCCCCTCCTCCCCGCCTCCCCCCTGAGCTCCCCGCTCACTGTCTTTGGTCCTGCGTCAAACAGTTGCATAACCAGCAGCATAAATATTGCAGGCGTGTTATCTCCACATTGTTGCCAGCAGTCTATTAATATCGTGGTTGATTTTGGGTTGACAGGTCAGCTGCAGAGGTCTGTCCTCATAGACCACAAAATGGCTTCACGATGTGGAAGATACTGGGCCATCTCCTGCCCAGGGCATCAGACTGGGGGAAAATTAGTAGATACCTGCAATGATAATCATAGGAGCTGCTGACGCACAAATGCAGACCTGCCAAACTGACCTTCTGATACTGTCATTCTGTTTTGAAAGGTATTATTCTATTTCAGATCACAGAGTCCTGCTCCCCTACCCTCCCTTCCTTGACAGTTTTATATATTTATAAATGTTGTCAAAGTTTAATCTACTGCCTTTGCATGACCCCCTTGTGATCCCTCATGTGCTAAACTCTTGTGTCTTTCCATTTTTTTCCTGAAAGCACATGCATTAAAATGTTTATATTCTTCTGCCCTCATATTTTCATGCCCTTGTTTACCCCTGATTTAGATTATAGGTTACACTTGATTAGTTGATCTCCACTTCAAGGACTCCATTCAGAAGCCTCATTCATGTGACTTTTTAAACACTGTTGTCTCAGTTTACCTCCTAAAGTATATCAAAGATGGACCACAAATAAGAACAGGGTATAAACATGACATTCACAAAAATAAAATCTGAACTATTGTTAATACTGGAGGTTTCTGTGCTATGTTTCTGTGCTGTACTTGTTTGTGTTTTTGAGACAGAAGCATGCTGAACATTGGGTTGTGAGATTTTTACTACCCTCAATCCAAGGGTATTTTGTGTATCTACTTTCACCAAAGGGCAATCATTGTGTCTATATACAGTGTATTTTATGTATTTTAATGTTCCTAATTCAACTCTGTGCTCCACAATTTTAGATTTGCAATCAAACAATTCACATGTGGTTAAAAATGCAGATCAGATTGTCAGGTTTTATTTAAGGGCATTTTTATGGATTTTGGGTTCTCCGTGTTGAAATTATCTGTTTTATACATGCCCCCACATTAGGGCACTATAGCATTTGGTACGTATTAATGATATGTAAATTGAAGTTGTCATGTTCTGTACATTGTTGCACATGCAACGACTGCTTGAGGTCTGTGACTCATAGGCATGACCAGGTGCTGAGGATCATCTGTGGTTATGCTCTGTCAGCCCTGTACTGCAGATGGCTTCAGTGAGTCCTTGGTCTGGGGCCTAGTTGTCTGAGTTTTCTCTTCAGCACATGAAAGGCATGTTCAGTTGGATTCAGATTGTGCGTTGTCCAGTCAAGAATTCTCCAGTTTTAGGCTTTGAAAAACTCTGTTTTCTTTGTTGCTTTAGTGGTATGTTTATGATTATTGTCTTGCTGTAGGATGAAGCACCATCAAATGAGTTTGGAGGTATTTGGGTTTGGAGCCAGTACCTGCAGCAGCCATGTATGCCCAGACCATAACATCATACCACCAGGTTTCATAGATTTTTCCAGAAATCTGCAGGCTCTTTCAGGTACTTCTTAGCAAACTGTAGTCTGACCATCGTGATTTTTATTGGTTAACTAGTTCTTTGCATCTCGCAGTAAAGCCTCTTTATGTGTGTTTGTGAGTTGTGCTGCTTTCAATTGTCACTGACACATCCATGCCTGCCTCCAGAGTGTTTCTGACAGGTGCTTGGGGGTTTGTCATCATTTTGCCCAGAATTCTTTGGTCTTTAACTTCATTGGTGCAACTCTGGTTCTCATTTTGACAAATGCCAATAACAGACTCCAAAAGCAGTCAAAAGCCTAGAATCAGGAGTAGATGTTATAATCAGTCTTTTACCTGCACAAAGGACATGAACTCACCTGACTAACCAGAAACCACTGTGAAGCTGTTTGTCTGAAATGTTATAGTGTGTGTGTGTGTGTGTGTGTTGTGTGTGGGGATGTGTTCATGAAACTGTAAAAGAATAAAGGATCTCCTGGTGGACAGATAAGAAGGCAATCTGAAAGAACAAAGTTGTCACGTCTCTTTTGATCATTTCAGAAGCTCTGGAGCTTGAGCTTGAAATCCTTTCCCCTACCTTCTGCTTCTGCTATTTATAGAGTATCCCTTATCTGCCGATGACTGGAACAAGTGGGAGTTAGAAACATAACGTTCACCCAATCAAATTTCTTTTCTGCTGATGCTTTTAGAATTGATTAAAGTACAACAGATATGCCATTTCTTCCTATTGTTTGCCAATCTATGATGATGAACAGATTAACAATTTAATTCTCACACATAAATCCTTTGGCTAGGCTGCACATTCAGTGGATCTTCTGCATTTCAATATTTATAGTATAGTTAGTATACATTTTTAGTAGTTTTTCAATTATTTTTAATTTGGACACACATTTATTCCCATAAATACAAATACATATTTTAAAATACCAGATATTGTCATTTTTATTTACTTAAGCAAATTTCACCACTAAACGTACATTTTTTTTTTTTTCGGATTTAGGCATTTTCAAGCTTTGTGTTTAAATAAGCAGATCTTCTAGAAGAATATTTAATAATTACTATCTAGCCATAGCAGAATTACCCCAGAACAATCACTACAGAAAAAAGTAAATTCCTGTTTGTTACTCAATCCTCTGGATGAAGAGCTTTGGCTGAGCTTATTTTCCAATGACTTAAAAATAGTACCAAAAATATCATAACCAGGTGTCTTCCAGGATTTGCTGGAGATGGTTTGGGGAATGTAGTGAATGCTTACAACAGGAGAAACAGACAGGGTCATGTCTGCTGGTCACTGCCTCCGCTGCCTGGGAAGTGCAGTCCTTGCAGCTGAGGTGCACTCTTCATATACTACTGAAAAAGGCTAGCAATAAACCAGACCAGCCTCTGTTCACAGTTATTAACAATGACTAGGGCCCATGAGCTTGTTTTCAAAAACTAAAAACTGGAACCCATTCTCTTCCCTCATTTTGCAACAGTTTCAGACTATTGTGGCATTGTGGAATAGTCAGCTCTGAGATGCAAGCCATTCCGCTATGTTGTTGTTTGCAACTAGCTCATTCAGCAGGAGTGAGATTGGTGGCTGAATGTTACATGTTTCTGAACCCTGCCATTCTGGATCAAGTGAATGGATCAAGACAGCATAAGCAATATGTTCACAGCCCAAATAAAAAAAAAATCCAGGGAGAAATTCAAATGGGGGATATTCAATCATGCAGTGGACATGAGAGGGCATAAAATCGAACGAGAGAAAAGAAAACAAGATTACACCATGCAGCAAATGATCTACAGGGAAGACTTAAAGCCCCTGCAGTAATCCCTATGTAAGCT